>RHGI01000038.1:3653-129205 GCA_005281525.1 Taphrina communis | reverse complement strand
AACCCTAACCCTAACCCTAACCCTAACCCTAACCCTAACCCTAACCCTAACCCTAACCCTAACCCTAACCCTAACCCTTCTAGCACTGTCGATACAGAGACGTCCGAGTGCTGTTCGTCCGAGTTGTCTGCGAGAAAAGCGGTGTCGAACTCTGTATTATCCCCCGGTGGATCTGTGGAGGGCTCAAGGATAGGAGATCTCCTGGTCCTGGAGCTTCCTTCGAAGGGGTTCGGCTCTTCGTAATCGAGGTCTCCTCGGATGTGAGGATAGATAGAACGAAAGTGTTCTGAGACTGCTGTGGTTTTCTTTACGAACTGTCCTGTCTGTGGGTCTCTCTGTGGAGCTTCTTTCTTTTTCTTGCTCTTGGATTGAGCCGTCTTGACGAGTTCTCAGAAGCACGCAAGCCTTGCCCACGCTGTCGCTTCTGACTGTCGCCCACGTCTCGATCCGAGATTAGAAGGGACAATCTGTGTCTCGATCTAGGGCAGAGATACCATTGTAACACTTACGTCACAAGGGTACCAAATCTAGGATGAAAGTTAATGAATAGCTATATAACGACTAGCTCGAACATATATATATGAGCAAGTCTGTCTGATCGAGGAGCTCGAGCAGGACAAGTGGAGAGCGTCAGACGAGCGCACGTGTTGCACTTCTGAGCGTGAAAGGGCAGTTTGCGATGCATTGCAAACTTGGGTGCGCACCAAAAGTTCAACTCCAAGCTGGCTTCTGAGCGTGAAAGGCCACTTTGCAATGCATTGCAAACTCGGGTGCGCGCCAAAAATGTCTAACTAGGCAAACCCTAACCCACGCAGTTCATTAAGATTCCCTATACCATTCATGTCGTTTTTGTGCAAATTCATGCAAATTCGAGCCAGCAACAAAGTTTTGCAAATTTGTGTTGTGTCATGCACATGTCGTGCACGTGCTCAAATTTACGACAGTCTCCGCTCGGCTCAATCCCCCAGGGGATATTAGGGTCTTCTCTCTCTTTGTTACCTTGTTCCCCTAGTTAGCAACTTGACTACTTACCTACCTACTGCCCTTGATACTGTTGCCTGAGCTACTTCCTAGGACGTTGCACCGTTCCTAACAGAATGGCAGCAATGGCAATTGAGAAAGAACAAGCAGCCGCATTGGCAAAACTTGCAGACGGCAAAGGTCGTTGCCACGCTGCCATTGCCGCAAATGCAGATCTACTTGCAGCTTGGAACGTGCCAACTGCGGCCCTGTTGGAAATACTGTTGCCGCAGCGTCTAATGATTGGTGCTGCCCCCACTGGAAGCGCGCGTGTCTTTTGCACTTCTCCCAGGGGGAAAACCAGAGGTGTGAGTGAAGATGTTGCTTCTACAAGCAAGCCGTTCCCCAGCTCTAAACAACCCTTGTTAAAATCCGTGAGCTTGGACCCTTCTCTAAAGAAAGTACGCCTCAAAGAAGTTACGGACGAGGCAAATTCTGGGACCTCTGATAGTCGTGTGAAATCTTCCACTACTAATCCACCAGTAACGCTGCGTGGGGTCGCCAGGACGCGTGTTGTCCCGACCACCAAGACCGCCAAGACTGTTAAGGTTGACAAATCAGCAGCACCCGTCATTCCCACTGAAACCGCTAAGGTCAACAAATCTGCAGTAACTGTCATTAGCGTTGAGACCACCAAGGTTGTTAAATCAGTAGCACCCGCCATGACCGCTGAAACTGCCAAGGTCGACAAATCAGCAGGACCCGTCATTACCGCTGAGACCGCCAAGGTCGTCAATACTATGCCAATCATCACCGACGCCAATATGGCCCTTGCGGCCTTGGACGGCAAAGGCACTAACCGTGTTGACGCAGGCTCTACCTTAGGCAGTCATGATGGCAAAGACATTGCTATGGCGGGTGTGACCCCAAAGGTCTTGTAAGGTTCCGTCTGATTTTTTTTTTCTACTATACCTGGGGCTCCGCCTCCAGAAGATCGATTTTTTTGTTCAGATAGCCAAGCGATGGCAGTTTGTCTTGTAGCTCATATTGCCTTTTTTTTGTAGCAATACAAGCGTACAGCGTCTTTCGTGCATCTTACAACTTGTTTTTGGACCCTGTTGAGGCTGCCTTAATTTCCTTTGGGTGCGCACGGTTTTGATGGGTTGGCTGCGTGGAAGGCGCTTACCAGAGTTGGTACATCGGACTGTAACGAAGATGCAGGTTCCCAACGTGTGCGTGCCAGAAATAGATAAAACAGAAGTAGTTATAGCGTCAGCAAAAGCTCATAGAAGTGTATGAAAAGTTGTGTACATGTAGTACACGTCTATAGCTACATTCTACCAAACTTTGAGCTCGAAACAACCCAAATTGAGCTAATCAACGTCGAGGTTAATTCGCGACGTCTAAAAGGGCCTTGCATAATACTAGGTGTTTGGTCAAGAGTGGTCTGGACCTTGGAATTAGTCTCGAAGCACCGTGTCAAGTAGGTAGCAATACTCTTCTGGGCGCAAGCATCCGGCGTGTAAGTCCATGAAGCGTCCTCGCTGGTCTCCAAGTGTTGCATGATGACTTCTGCTCGGATCAAACAGAATCCGCGTTGCATCGTCAAAGTCGACCTCTTCCATTGCAAGCAGCTCCTCGGCGACAGCTTGCTCAATACTCTCCACTGTTTCAGGGTTGTAAAAGCCTGAACCAGAATTGAACGTTGTGGGCGTGTCTTGGACAGCTACATTTTGCTCAGATGACCTCGAGGGGGACACAGGATGCGACATATCTTGTCGCCACGCTCACTCTACTTTGAGACAAAGCGATTGGACGTTATCGAGTATAGAGTCGTTGCGCTACCCTCAGTGATGCCAATTTCGTGTCAGTTTCACAAAAATGGCAAGATTCGAGAAACACTCATGGGATTCTTTGCAGCTTCCCATTTGAGCACGAGTCCATTCAATTGCAACGCAAAGTCGCCCAGAGTCATGCCCATCGTTGTTAAGCTGCAAAGAATTGTGCTAGTGCCGCAGAGTGATTCGTGTACGGCTGTAAGATTTCGTGCCGACTGCACGAGACTGCGCGATGATTTGTACACAGCCGTACAAGTCACAAGAACGTAATATAGCAAGCAGTATTGTGATTGTGTCAACGTATAACGTCACGAGACTGTGAAGAAGCTCAACCTTGAAGATGTGAGTCTCGCGCACAGTGAAACTTCGCGCGTGGGTCCAATCTGGTGGATAAGTCCCGAGTATGTGGGAAAAGAGCAGCTCGAACGACTCTATTTCGTCAGACGCCATAATTGTAAAAGTTTGCGAGACCATGGGGGAAAGAACAAAATAGCGTACACAAGATCCGGCAACGTCGTTTAAAGGCCTAGAACGGCAGTATAGAGGCACAATAGCACAGCACGCTATGCATCACTGTATCTCTTCTGCGGCCGGACAGAATTCTTGGCAGATTTCAATGAAGGATAGTTCGCAACCCATAATCTATATGTCATCAGAGACACCAATTGTTTAGATGCGCTGGCTGAAGAAAGACACATGGCGACTAGCTAAAGATATGTCTGAAATATACTTGTTGTCATCGACAATCGCTGTTCGTGGGAGGACGTCGTAAGCGCACAAACACGAATAGTAGGCAAAGCCACACACACACACACACACACGGACACACACACACACACACACACACACACACACACACACACACACACACACACACACACACACACACACACACACACACACCACTGACCTAGCATGGCGAAACCACAAGGTGTATACATCTCTCTTTATTGCAACTCCGGACTCGCGGCGGTTTGGATTAGCAGCTGTATCATCTTGTCGTGGAGTCCTCGACATCGGTCGCTGTCCAGGCTGTCGCTGCTTTTCCAGTTTTTGTGCTCAGGAAAAACTAGCTTTCCCATTTGTGTGAGACACTCAAAAAGCATCTTGTTTTCTTGCGGCAGGTGGAATCCTATGAGTTCGTCGAAGACATCATCAAGACGTGCGACCGCAATTTTCCAGATTTAAAGGAGTTCTTCTGAAACAGTCTCCAGCATTTTAATATAGCTCCGGTCAACATTTCCTGATCGTCCGGTACCTGGTTCCCAGTAAAAGCACAGCCAGAGAAAAACCCAGAAGAAGGACTCCAGATCATGCATGAAGCTGTGATGGGAAGACGCTCTTCGTCCTAGTAGGTCGATCGCTTTGAACAATCTCGTCCCAAGCTTTCCTGTGGAGGCTGAGATTCCATAGCCAACGATCACAATGGCCAAATCAAAGTCAATCAGTAGACCATCATCCTGAGTCTTGTTGAGAAGTATATTTCCGGGAGAAACGTCTCGGTGTAGTACTCCATTCTCAAAGGCAGATTTGTGTCCTGTAGACAAGTTAGCGCAACAACAATGATATGAACAAGTAATTGCTACGCATACCTTTTATGCCTCCACATATGCCTCGCAGCAATGCCGAGGGTGTGCGCGCTGCGAGCAAGCTCTCGCCATGGTCACGAAGAACCAGACGTCGGAAAACCCTGTTTGTAGATGCACTTTCGACACCACTGACTACCGGCATTTCTGGCGAGTTTTGTTTCTGTATCTTGAGAAAGAATTTTGGACCGCGCAGACCTCGACGAACATATTGGTCTACGTCGAATGCTAGACTGGCATAAAAAGAAGGATTGTAGTGGAAATAATACCTGCCTACATTTGTGGTGCCACATTCCAGAAGTCTCTTCAGCATCAGACCTTCTTCCGGTCTGTCTAGATATTGCCACGAATCTTTTATGATGTATGACTTGACATTACCAGACAGTGGGCGCGCAACCTAGCAGGTGATACCTCTCGATCGTATTGAGTAAGCTCGTGAAATTGTTTTCTCGAGAATGAGCGTCTCGTTGGTATCGTTCAGCATGAATGTGATTTGCCGTCCCGGCGATGGAACAATGGTTGGATCAAATCCCATTCTGTTGGGGTCCAACAAAGTAAGAGCAATTAGTAGCTGTGTGAGTCTCCGAGTATCATGCTCCATGCTAATTGCACCCGTGGTAAAGCCTGAGCATCGATCAAACTGACAATAACGAACCTCGAAGCCACAAATAACAAGGCCAGGGACAAAAAATCGATCTGATTGATGCCTGAGCACTTCCCGAACATGGCGACCAAGCTGACGTACAGCTCTCCGGTGCCCTTCCTCACTTCCATCGACCTTGAAAACGAAAGGGTAGATGATGTGGCCCCAGTCATAAGTGCTGTCCTCTTCATATGTGATTGCAAAGTCGGGTTTCCGTTGTTGAGGTACTGACTCCGTCGGGGCCGGATGCTGTATATACCACGTTCTAAGCTTTCGAGTTGGTGTCAGGCCAAGCGCGGTCTGGACATTGGCAATGGTCTTAAAACACCGAGTCAAGAATGCAGCAATACTTTTGCGGTCACGAGCATATGGCCGGTAATTCCAGGGAGCGTTCTCACTGGTTTTCAAGTGTTGCATGATGACTTCTGTTCTTTGATCAAACAAGATCCGTATTGCATGATCGAATTCGACCTCTTCCATATCGAGTAACTCCCGGTTGACAGCAGTCTGATTACTGCTCGTAGTGTCTGAGCGGTAGTACTCAGCATCCGAACTGACCGAAGGAGGAGTATCACTGAAAAAGACATTGGTCACATCAGTTCTCGATGGACTCGAGACTTGCGACATCATCATGTCGCGACACCTACTCTATCTTGGGACAGTTGCAGGATACTTTGCAGATACGTCGAGTATGCTCACGATACTGTCGGCAGCTAAGCTAATGCGCTTCCAGCAAACATATGGGTGGTGCGTGGGTATGTGCTCACAATCTGAGCTTGACGTGCCTTGGAGAGAAGCCTCAACTGATCGAGATTGCAGAGCCAGTCGTCGTGCATATGCACCAGCCACGTCGAAATTGTCCTTGTGACGTTGTTTGTCTTTGAGCACTTTGAGCTGCAGCCGTGATGGCGGATATTAGATGCTGGGCACAAGGATCGATATCGGAACAGTAAATATCGAGCATACATCAGAACATAGCTGCAGCTAGTCTATGCCACAATTTAATAAGCTCAATCTTGTTGCATCTAGATTAAGAATGACTTGTCACATTACAGGAATCATTGTCACAGTCCGGCTTTTGTGTGTCGGCCGCTAATTCTGAGGATTATCACCGCTATATCGTAGAAGCAACGTCCCGGAGGACCCTCAGCATCACCATATTTGCACGTCTGCGTACATACCAATCAAAGGCAACGCCAGACATTTGATCAGCTGTCGGCTTCTGACCAACACTCCGGTGTCTCGTGATATTCGTGTTGGCCTTCTTAGGCCTCCGCAAATCGACGTGATACCATGTATTCACTAGTATGCTCCTGTCTCTACAAAATCGAGAGCATATACGATCGCGGACGTGGGCGAGAACGTTGCGGACAAACGCACATCCGAATAGTGGCTAACGCACACCCACCACACTAATGCGAAGCTACAAAGAACAAAAACACCGCCGGCTCTACTGCGTCTCCAGACTCGCCGCGGTCTCTGTCAACAGTTCTATTAATTTGTCGTGAAGTCCCCGACATTGTTCATTATCCAAGCTGCCCTCGCCTGTCCAATATCTGCGTTGAGGAAAGACAAGCTCTCTCATTCGTCTGAGACAATCAACAAGCATATGATTATCGGGTGGAACGTGCTTCTTGATAATACGCTTGAAAAAGCGCTCATCCGCCACAACGCACATCTTCCAGCACCCGAGGAATTCTTCATGGGCTCTTTCGATCATTCTGGTCCATTTCTGATCAATATATCGTAATTTGCCGGAGCCTGCTTGCCAATGAAGAACGAGCCACAGAAACACCCAGAAGAAAGACTCCAGATCATGCATGAAACATTGGCAAGATCGCTTTGGCCTCTCCAGTAGATTGATCGCCCTAAATAGTCTTGTCCCAACCACTCGACCAATTTTGTCTGAGTTTCGCGAATTTGCATCTTCGTGTATATCAATCGCCATATCGAAATCGATTAGTAGTCCATCAGTTTTGGACTCGTTCAGAAGTATGTTTCCGATTGAGATGTCCCGATGCAGTACTCCATGTTCTAATGCAGATTTGTGACCTTCAGCTGATGTTAGTCTTTAAGAAGATTACATGATGCGCATACCTTTTATGCCTCCACATATGCCTCGCAATAGTGCCATGGGCGTATCTGCTCTGAGCAGACTCACGCCATGATCGCGAAGTATCAAGCGTCGCAGAATTCTGTTGGTCGGAACCTTTGCGACTTCATTGACCAAAGATCCATTCACACTGAAAAATTTTGGGCCGCATAGACCTCGGCGGATGAATTGCCTCACATCAATATCTCCTCCAGCATGAACGGGGTTGTAGTGATGATAGTACCTTGCCACGTTTGTTGTGCCATGTTCAAAGAGTTTCTGCAAGATTATGCCTTCTTCCAAGCTGTCTGGAGACTGCCACGAATCTTTTATGATGCATGTGCTGTCGTCAGATGATGAGCGCCCACTCCAACAAGTAGTGCCTCTTGATATCATTGCATTAGATCGTGCGACTAAGTCCTCGAGAATGATCGTGTGACTCGTTCCGCTCTGCATAAATTCAATCGCGATCGGCTGCTTCGGTGGCACAATGATAGTCGGATCAAATCCCATTCTGACTGAGGTCGTCCACATAAGGTTAATGAGCAGCTGAGTAAATTTTCTACCATCATGCTCGATACTGATAGGACCTGTGGCAAAGCCGGAACATCGATCAAATTGACAGTAGCGGATCTGATGACCGCATACCACAAGACCAGGAACGAAGCATCGTGTCGGTTGTGATTTGAGCACTCCACGGGCATAGCGGCCCAGCTGACATACAGCATGCATATGTGCTAGCTTATCTGACATAATTTGGAGCACAAAAGGAAGTGCTATATCAGACCAGGCGAGATCGACAGAGTTCTCGTTATAGGTCAGCGCAAACATCGGTTGACGTTGAGATCGCGGCACTTCTGACAAGTCTCGATCTGTTGTGAACCACGTCTTAAGCTTCTGGGGTGGTTCGAGGCCATGGGTGTTTGCGACTGTGTAAATAGTCTCCAGACAACGAATCAGAAATGGAGCAATATTTTCTGGGTCGCTTGGCCGATCGATCCATTCCGTCCCATTCCAGGTCGATTCATCGCTGGTTTCCAAGTGGTGTATGAGTGGATTTTGTGCCTCACCAGACAACGTTCGCATGGCATGGTCGAATTCCACCTCTTCCACGTCACGTAACTCATTTTGGATGAACCTTTCATTGCTGCTCACGGTCCCATAAAGCTCTGAGTCTGTTATGTAGGGTGACATGTTGCAGCCGCCACGGCCTCACAATCGAGACAAGGTAGCCCTGGGAGTTTGGTATATGATTGCAACACTAACGGCTGCAGCTTACTTGGCTGTACCGCCAGCAGAGATAATGTCACATATCCCTTCGAGAATCTGGTGCCGGAATGCAGTCAATCTGACTCGAGAGGAGCTTCGTGTTCTTCATGAAATTAAAGGCAGTTCACTGAAGATCGCTTGGCCACCACTGATCACTTCAATGCTCTACAAATTAAACATCGTCAGCTGTGTCGTCCTTTTATGGTTGTTGTAGCTTGTTATTATGTGTTCTATTCATATTTCGAAGAATAAGTGAGAAGACAAATCGGCCATTTTCAAGCTTTTGATATAGATTCGAGAACATCTGGGGCCAAACCTGAATCCACGTTTCCCCAGCTGAATTAAACCGGCAGATGCAAATCACAGACGATCAACGTCACATTGATGCCGTGGTGTAAGCACAAAGACATATTCACCGGCGGATTATCAAATCAAGTTGCTCCGAGAGGGAGTTCGGATGGATCGATCATGATGGCGGGGTGTTTATCTTTCACACATATGCTTGAGTGACCAGGTTTCGGGATCATGATTCCTCACTAATGTAACACTATGATACACTTTAGACGCCCAGTATTCCTCCTTCGAGGCAGGAAAAGCGTTCTCTCATCACTCCTGAGGGAGGTATTTACAGCTTGACACCTGGACCATCGCAATAATTCATGTCGGCGAGGAGATCGCCGGCCTTGACCACTATGCCAGCACTGTCGACATCCTCGACCCCAAAGGCAACGAGCACTTCGTCGTCCAGGAACCCATGATACGTCTGACCCTGCGACTTCCAACTCATCGACATGATGAATAACATTTGACTCTGATGCTTCGGCACCCAACTCTTGTCCCGTAACGGGTCCGCCTTGGCTGCCGCTTCGGACATCCAGTGTCCGTACGGCTTGCCACGGCCAGGAATCCAGAATGGTTTTCCGGATATTCCCTTCACCGCAAACGGCGAGACTTGAGAGAAGAGCACGGCATATGGCTCGTAGACGCCGTGGTTGTAGAAAGTCTTGGTCTGAATGATGGTAAGGATATATGTGTTGTCCGTGGTGCGCTCGCATGTGGGATCCGCACGATTGCACAGAGTGATGGCGAGGGAATTGGTGGCCTGATGAATCCACTCGAGACCTGTAGGAGATGTGTTGGGCATATACGCTGCGAGACAAGCCGCATCGTTGACTGCGAGCGGGGCCAAATCCACTGGCTCAGCCTGGTCAGTACTGCTCCCGACTTTTGCAAAGACTCGACGATCTGGCTGGAGATCGTAGTGGACGTACATTTCGTCCTTTTCGTCCCAGAAAAGGAACCAGTTCTTTTCGATACTACTCGCCGGCTCTGGTCGGTGCAGCTCGGTAGGGACGAGGAATGGTTGGTTGGGGACGTCCAGGGCGTCCTTGCTAGACTCGCCCCAATCAGACACACGACGCAGGTCTTGTATCCACATGCCCAGACAAATACGACTCGAATGCGATCCATAGATGATATATGGTGCAGTCGGACCATAAAATATGCGGGCATCGTGCGGACCGATCTGATACTTGAGCGGCGCAGCTGTGCCGATGCAATGTGAGCTCAAGGTAGCAGGTATCGGAAGGATCATTGGTCGATTGACACAGCGGAGCGCAGAATCCACGAACTGAGCCTCGCACACCAGTTCTTCACGCCACAGCCGATTCGTCTGTGTTAAAGACATGGCTCGCTGCGCGATCGTCAAGTACGTGTCCGCTTTGTCAGGGTGCGGAATCACACTCGGATTGTATGAGGGAATGTCGTCAAATCGAATCGGAAAATATTCGCCATTCTCAGTCATGTTTGACTTCAGGTCGAAATGTTCGATGGCAACGTTGGCGAGTGAAATTCGCAAGTGCTCGTCGCTGAGACTTTTGGTCAATTCCCTGAGTCCTTCTTCTGATATGTCTGCTCCGGAACTCACTACCGGAGCCTCGATCGCATCTGTCGGTCTAGTTTTGTCGCTCGCATATGTCGGTCCCTCCATGTGCCCATGACCCGTCATCAGCATGGTGACGACAACGATAACCATGCATATCGTGATCAACACGAGATGCGACGATCGTCGTTGTGAAAGTAGATATGTTATAGCTGTCATTGATTGCAGTCAGTCTACTAAGTCGCATGCAAGTCGAATCGTATGTAGCGCACATCTAGCATGCAAGCTTCCTAACGCGCTGCAGAACATGCATAGAGCGTCTTGATGGCAATAAGGTTTGCTCGCGTATAATTCTATTTGGCGACATGGTTTCAAAAATATTCATGTTGGAGACGATGTGTTTGACAGGACAGGAAACCGAAAGCGGGGTAGTTGTGGCAGGTTGAGATTTCGCTTCGCTTAAGTTTTCTGTCTGCAGCGCATGTCTTGCAATCTTGCAATTGAGATTCGACAGCTCACGCAGAAGTGTCAGGCAAGTGTTTGGGTTGTCATTAAGCTCATATCTAGCAAGTAAGGACCAACAAGATTCATGTATACTTGTGGTGTCACACGTAAAGATCATGCTATCCGAAATGCATGTCTTCTTTGGTAATATGCATGTGCTTTGAATCAAGGAGAATCTAGCTTTACAAATGCTTTTGAGGCTATGGTCGCTATGCTATTAATGATGTGCAATATACTATGAATAGTAGCTCTCCGAGAATATGCAACTAACAAATGTTCAGCATCTCACGAACTGATCCAGCTGTTGATGCTCGTTGCAGTAGTGTACACCATGGCACAGATCCCAAATATCGCCAATGCTACATCGGCACCCCGCTGCGCTCGAGTCTTGCTGACTGCTCGGTAGTGCAAAATCGGCGGATAGACGAATACGAGCGGTACACATGCGAAAGAGCCAATGAGAGAGACAAACTTGTCAAGATCGTCAGCACCAACATATGCAATGACGGAGGAAAGCACTACGACTCCAATTCGGAAGAGATTCTTGAGCCACTTGGTGCGGTTGCTGTATTTTCCGGATTTAGTGAAGACCGCAGTTTCAAGAATTCTTATCGCTGGAAATAGTTGTAGTGGAGTCGATAGCAGAATCGCCAAGGAATAGAGTAGTTGTACCGTGTTGACGAATCGATTTGATTGTGGCAAGTTTGATAAAATCACAGTTTTCGTCCCCGAGCCGAAAGCTGCATAAGACAAAGCGCCCATGGATGTGAACAAAATCGTGATAAACACCATGACACCTCCGAGAGCTGCGGGAAACTTCTCGGGCTCCTTCATGGCCTGTGTGATGGGAATGATCAAGCCAATACCCTCAAAGGTGAAAATTGCCGTACCGATGAACAGTGTCCAGTCTGATTCATTGAACAGGACAATATCGCTGATGCCGCGCTCCACGATTTGTGAGATATCGGCATAGTACAGGTACACCAATCCCAATAGGATGAAAAAGTCCGCCACCAGGGCAGTGAATGAAAGCTTGGAGATGTCTCGAATCATGCTCAATGGTAGGAACAACACAAGCTGAATGGCAATCAGGTACGAAATGTCCCAATCAGTTTTGCCATTCGTGACGGCTCTGATAAACGCGCCAAGATTTTCTGCGGTGAAAGCCGTGTATGCACAGACAAAACCAATCTGGCTAATGGCAATCGATACTAATATCGCATTTCGCATATAAGGTCCATACAATATCCCTCCAATGTCACCGAATGAACCATTGACCGCGAGACGAGTATTGACCAAGAGCAAAAAGCAATAGAGACTGATTGCTGAGACAGCAAGCAAGACGAGCGACGAGAAAAGCATACCACCGTTCAAAAATGCCTTGGGCAGGAAGAGCACCCCAGTACCAACGAATGATTTCAGCAGGAGCATGACCGCCTTCGTTACCGTAGCATCTCCCTGCTCATCCAACTTGATTCGTGGACGCCTAGTCGATTTTCGAGGAGTCAGAAGTGGTCGCCGTTCGTCGGGAGGTTGCCCTTCATCACCATTATTTTCCTCGTCGGCGAAGCCAGCTTCTGCCGAGTCGAAAGTGCTTGTCTCATCTTCATCTTCCTCATCTATCTCTTCCAGATCTTCTCCTGCAAAATGCCCATAGATAGATAGGAACTCTATAAAGTTCCGAGTCAGAAATGGTGATCTTCGAGCTGTGACGCTCGGGTTCTGGGACTCCAGCAGTCCAGAGGTACCTTGATGCTGTCTTCCATCATTAGTGGTGCCCGTCGGTTGATGCTTTGCTGCGAGATGTTGTCGACGGAACCCACCAGGCACCTTCAGATTCTTCGAATCAAGCGTCTCGTCTTCAGTTGAAGGTCTGGGAATGTAAAACGATTGTGACCTGCGAGCCGCTAAGGACTGTTGTTTCTGTTGTTGCGACCACTGATACACTTGACGGTGTACATCTCCACCCTGCAATTGTAAAGATGCAAATTCGTCCTCATCAGATCCGAGATGTCTGTCTACAATGCGCTTGTCCTCACCACCAGTTCCTGACTGAGGACTGCCATAGATGCTATTGTTCGCGATGAAAGAGCCTACGTTGAAGCCCTCCGTGCGTGACTGTGGAGAAGCATAGCCATCGCGCACATCACGTTGCTTCAGCGGACGCTTCGATCGATGTGACGCAGGAATCGAGCCTACAGGTGTCGTTCCCGTGAATGGCGTCAGGCCCTGTGGCCTCGGTGATTGATTGAGTCGATCAAGCTGTGAACCTCGAGAAAGGGAACGAGCGGGAGCGGCCGTGGGTGACACAGATCCCTTGACCTGTATCGGCGATGACATGGCCCAGTGATAGTTTACTCAGAGAACGCAGGGAAAGAATGCAACGCGATGCAACAATAGAGAAAAGAACGACTAGAACAGATAAGCAGACCTCAGTGATAACAGGCGCCGTGCTATGAAGACCTACAACAGACGGTCATGATAGTTTCTATTGTCTCGAAACAGAGAACCATGCACAACTCGGCGGAGCTCCAATAGCCACTTACTGGCCGGAAGGGGAAAGAACTCGAAGCAGGCGCAACGAATTCGATCGAATGATGCGCATTCCTGCTCTCAACTGAGCTAGCGACAAAAGGCAGCGGAGAGATTGCTTGTATAGGTAAGGTAGAAAGTTGTAATTGTTGATTGTTCATAGATACAATAATATATGTGTAGCCCGGCGTGAATAATCCAAGGACGAACAAGGTTGTTCTCAAGTATTGAGTGTGCTGGCATCCTGTACTGTCTGTACGCGTGGAGTCACAAAAAGATTTGCTAGAATGCTACCACCGGCCAGCAGCACAGGAACTGTACTTGGGACGCTGGCAATCGGTCGAATGTCCAGAGCGCGAGAATTAAGAACAAGGGTTCCAAACAATCACCGTTTTCATCTCTTGTCCTTCATTTTGCGAATTGCCAATTTTGCATACGATTTGTGGAAAGATGTCGTCGTTTCGCATTCGAAACACCTCAACAGTGAGTATGTCATCGCTTCCCTGCTTCAATGTACAAGACGTTGTTTCCACGGATGAAAGCGTCCCCATATCGACCCTTGCTAACTCCATCAACAAACTCTTCAGTCTCCTCCATAGCAATGTTCATGTAGCCATCCAAGCATGATAGAATTCCAGTGTAGTCCACACCACTATTCAGTCGTACAGTCACTTGATTGCCAATTATTTTCTGTAGAAAGATAGATGGTGCGCCAGGCTGCTCGACCTCTTCCGGGGACTCGATCTTCTCCGTGCCAGCGACATTGCCGTTCGCTTCAGCCATTTGGGCTAGGTTCGGACTATGCTCGCTTGTAACAGCTCGCTAGTGTCTTTGTGCTTTCTGAGTAACACTCTTGCACCAGAATCGGATCATGACTTGTACTTGTTCATTTGCTGCGGTTGGCGTGATGATATCCAACCCGACGAATACGGCTAAATACCCCGTAATTGGGCCGTAAAATTGTAGCCAGGAAATAAGTTGTGACAGTATATTGTATCATATGCATATTCTAGCCATATATCTCGTGTAGATATCGTGTGCGTACAAGAATCTCGAGCTGAGTTGGCTTCACATTACGTTGACGTGAAGATAGTTGGTGTGGAAATATGTATCCGTGATGAATCGGCAGCTCGAACCAATCTGGGATGCAATCGATGATGAACGATTCGGGCACGCTCTGCAATTGATAGAGAAGACACAGAAGCGTTACAGAACGTCGAATCTGACTCTCCTGGGACTGCAAGGACTTTGTTTAGCGCGAGAGAATCGCATAGATGAAGCCTTGTCGATATGCGAGAACCTCAGAGCTGATGCTCCAAAGGACAAGAATACATACCAGACAATTCACGACATCTTAAAGTCTATCTCAAGTCAGAAGGCATCCGACTACCTCATCATTACGATGGCAAGTGGTTATGCTCTGACAAAGAGTGAGTTTATGGGTCGAATGTGGTTCATGGAGTCTGTCCGCGCTGGTGACGTTCCTAGTCAAAGGAAAGCCGCTATGGAATTACAGAAGGGTTTTCTATCCAGGAATTATTTCTACCTTGTGCTGGTGAGCATGCGACTTTTGTACGAATATGGTGAAGATGCAAAGGGCAAATCACTTTTAGGAGTCCTCATGTACCGCATGATCAGCAAAGCGGCGGAGAACCACTCAGAAGAAGCAACGGCCACATTAACCGGGCCAAGAATAGACAACATTGAGGAATTTTACCTGTATCTTGACATATTGCAACTGTTGGACAAATATGAAGAAGCAGTGAAAGTCTTGTATGGGTCTCTCGGCAAACTCTATGACAGCAGTCATGATTTGCTGCTCTTAAAACTAGAACTTCTCGAGAAGACCGGAGAACATGAGACACGCTTCGAGACTGCCAAGACTGCACTACGAAATGGCACGGATGACTGGTTAGTCGCGAAAGCTTGCATCGATTCAAGTCATGCAAGATCGAAAGCGATAAGCAAGGCGGACCTCATCGCCTTGTCAGGGACCTCAAAAACGCAGAGCCTTTCACGAAATTCACTTTTAGCTTATATATATCTTGTGTCAAAGCTGTCATCTGTAGAGCTTCTACTGGAGTCATTGGAGGATTACATCAGAGCTTACGGAGACAAGTTGACCACCTTCGAAGACCTGGTACCTTATGTACAACAATTGAGTCCAGACCTGCATACGAAATTTATAGACTTCTTCTTGCATCCGAGCAAAGACACAATAGCCCGTCAAACGATTGCTTTTACTAATTACATGAAATTCAACATTTTCCTGCGTCACAAGGACTTGACGTCGGCTGAATTACAAGCTCTTGCAACGACTATGCTGCACAAATATACGGCTGCTCTGCAACATGCGTCAGACCTCAAGCCTACCGACAATCAGTATGGCGATGACATTATTCTCCTGGCTGCACGAATTCAAGAGGACTCAAATCATGGTTGTACAACCTCGAAACTGCTTGCAATCATAACGTTAGAGCAAGCACTTGTGCACTCTAAGCACAATTATCGAATTAGGCTCTCCCTGGTACGTCTCTACCGTCAGATTGGTGCATGGAGTCAAGCCAATGCTCACTATCGTGAGTTGCATGTCAAGCATATCCAACACGATACGCTCTCCTTCCTACTGTTGGAAAAGGCCTCTTTCGAGTACTGCAGCACGTCGCAGATCTCGCGTCTTCACGAGTCCCAATCAATATACGCGTCTAGCAAGCGTGAGACGCCAGATGCGATTTGTCAAGCATACGAGAATGGAACGTACTCGAAAGTGCCGGAATTTTTCGAGTTTCAGCGTCGACTTGATAGGAGTTTGTGGCAGTTTCAGGCACAAGCGAGTATCTGGTCACTGGAAATACTACTGGACAAGTTTGTTTACTCACAAAGTATCGACTTTGCCAGAATTAAGGGGTCAATGTACGATAACAAGAATCGTGGCATTATGGCGGATATCCTGGCAGCCCAACCTTCCGCAAACGCCAATCATGCTGCTGGCGAGAGTGATGTAGAAGCACTCAAGATGTCATATCACCAGGTGCAAATGCTACAAGCCATTTTTCGAAATAAGTGCATCGAGGACCCTGTAGACGTGTCAACTTCTGACAAGGCATGCAACTCGGCATACAACCTGGTGCGAGATTTGTACGACATCAAATTGGACACTACAGAAGTTCCTGCAACCGTGACACGTCTTGCTGAGACTGTCGATGCATTGACAATTCCGGAGACTCTACAAGCCACTGAACTGAGCTCAGAATCACTTCACCAATTGGGCAAGATTGTAGAGTGCCTCAAATTGTTCTCAATCGTGTCTCCACACATCAAATCGGACCTCAAGGCAATAAAATCTAAGGTGCAGGCACTTGTCAAACAAGTGAAGCCATTCTTGGAAAAGCTTCGCCTTGACATCATGGGACCCAAGTTGTCCATCGAAGCACCGGAAGGACTGGTCGTGGACCCTGCATTCATTCAAAAAATCCTGGATAATGTCAAGTTGAGTCGACGGGAAAGTGTCACTTGTTTATTGAGCGTGGTCAAGAGTATTAAATAATTAGATACATAGAAAAAGTTGCATATGCTCAGTCGGCAGGAGTGATAGAGGGCATATAATGCTGCGCCAGCGCTAAAAAGTTCCGGTGCATGGAAAGCTTTTGGACACACTTAATAAATCTTCACGTCCACGACATCTTGATCTTCAATATCATGATCGGCCATGATGCCATCGAGAACTTCGCCCTCGAATCGGAGCTCAACCTTCTTGGTCTCTGGAATTGCATGGTTCTTTCGAAAGCCCGCGACGATGGCGGCGATTTTGGTGGTTGGTCGGGTGCGAATCTTGAGTTCTCGTCCATCATTAGCCCTCAGCGTCAATCGAGTAAAAGTCATGTGCTCTTCATCGGCATTTGATGCTTTCGAAGCCGCCGGTTGTACACGATCAGACTTATCTGCTGCATCTGAGAGTGACTGAGCCTTGCGCATATCGGGGAACTGCTCGAGACATTGCCAGCCTTGCTTCGTGAATGCCTCAAAATATGGTTGCTCGCCCTCAGTGATGCCGAGACTGTGAGGCGTCACATAGTCAAAGACCCTGATATTGCGATATGTGAGGATGATATTGTCAATCTTCTTCTGGTCTTCCGTGGTGATGACCTTGACGCCATTTTCAATCGTTGACAAGCCGGCTTCCTTGCAGAAACCAATCTTGGCTATTGATAGCTTGGTGTTCAGTCGTATCCGAATTATCTTGGGGACTTCCCAGGCTTTTACATCGGCGACAACAGAAGTCGAATTGGGTATTTCTACATGAACTCCTCGAATGACAATGTCGACCAGAGTGTCTGGAGCATTACTGACGGGCTCGGAATTATTGCGCTTCAGGGCACTATGGCGCAAAGCATTGGGTTCTTGAAATGAGTCACCTTGACTGTTACCGGTCGCCGTAGCTAAGAGTGCCTGTTGTCGCATCTGTTCCTCAAAAAGCAATTCCGCTTCATCTGCCTGGACCGTCGCGATCAGCAGTTCTGATTGCAAATCATTACTCTTGCTTCGGAAGGCCTCCTTGATGATTTGAGTACCCGCTCTGCGTCTCCTAGGGCTCAATTGTGGAGGGGGAGTCAGACTGTCTGACTTTCGCCGTGCTCGTCCCTTGCTTGGGCTTAGCTTGACCCGCGCAGAGTTTGGAGTGTCGGAAGAGTCACTGTCAGAGTCCAAATCAATAAAATCGCTTTTCGCTCTCTTGAGCATCGTAGGTGCTACATGTGAGCTACTCTTCTTTCCTGGCGACTTCTTCGCTATTTGTGCGTGTGTAGTCGAACCAGAATCTGATGCGGTGTCACTTCCTTCACTCACTTCATCTGCAAGCTCTGTGCTGTGGAAGCTTCGCTTCTTGCCAAAGTTGGTGTTGAAGGACCTCTTCGACCGCGAGAAGAATGCAGCCTCATCATCGTCCATGGAAGCGAATGGGTTCTCAATCCGAATGTCAGCTTCGCATTGTGATCATAGACTGTGAGCATGAACCACGTTGGCGCAGGGCGCTCGAGAACCTGCGCAGTCTCAAGCAATCGTAAGAATAGAGTGCCTTGATGCTGTAAGACTCACCAGGGCATGGACCTGCCCCCTGAGTTGTCTGCATATATCATCATTTGATTATTCACAATCAATTGCGCTGTAGTGTGCGTACGATACGCTAGAAGCTTAAGTCGGATGAATTTGCACGGTAAAAAACACGTGAAACACGAAATCTTGAGTTCTGTGTTCTCACTCCTGTTGTTACCATGAAGGAAAGGTCAAAACACCTCTATTTGTGGCTCTACACGTCATGTCTGTTGCTGTTGCCTATGATAAGCAGATGTCCAGAAAACTGAGCGCATGAGCTGCGTCTGAGGTGGTTGGGACGCTTCTTGTAATGTCGTCTGCGCGCAAAGCAGCTCGCTACCTGGAAGGATTGCAGACTGCACTGAGTAATGAAGCGTATCACGAAATACCGGAGCTGTCGCGGAAGGTCAGGAAGCACGATCCGGATCGAACGTGCTTTGCAAGGAGTGCAGAAGTTCAGGCGGCATTACTGCAACGATTAGACAGCGCTCAAAGTACGCTCGATGGTGCAAACTTCAATGATGCTACAGGCACATTCCATTGGCTAGTTGTGGGCACGGACGAGCTATCACCACAAAAGACTATGCTTGACGAGGCTTACCATGCTCGTAAATCTGCTTCTGCAGCAGATCAGGCATTCTACGACAATACCAACTTTCTTTATGGACTTGTGATTCGCCAATTAGACGCAGCTCAGACGCTCTCGACGCAAATCAAAACGAATGCGGACGATCCCTGGGCGGCTCTATCTAGCACATTGTTGGGAATTCTCGACGAATTGCTTGGTCAACAAGCTGAGGCTGTGACTCATTACGAAAAGGTCCTTTCGCATACTCACTCCGCTCCAGCTTCAAGCAGGTGGCTCAACTTTGCAGCTTATCGCTTGGCAGTACTTCGACCTTCAGTAGAACGTTGTGAAGCCTACCTAAAACACGATTCCTTTAACAGCAAAGCATCAGCAAGCACAAGGAGATTGCATGTTCTAAGTACTCGTCCCGATAGTGCAGCATATTCCGAAGAACTTTTACGAGCCACCAGCTTTCCTTCTGCCGATGCAATCAATCTCAGATTGCTGAATCATGTCAGCGATATAATGGAGCCTTGGCTCACCAATGGTGAAGATATAACAGTTGCAGAGCGACTTTTGGAAATGCTGTATGAAGCAGGATCCAAGACTTTTCATTCCCCCCGAATTTTACGTTATATGGTCCACGTACTGTCTGCCCTCGATAGACATGAAGAGGTTTTTCTCGCACTCAAGGCCTATCTTCAAATCGCCATACATACACTCAAAACCCAACCTGCCTCTGATACAGACACGATTCATGACATCATTGCTACCATTCGTTATGTCGTTGTTGACGTACTCAAGCGTACAAGCAGCGGAATTCAGGAGCATGTAGTTGCTAGAGAATTGGATCTACAAGTCTCGAAATTGCTTGACGACTTTATTATCAAGGAGCCTTCAATACTGGACATGGTCGCAGAGGTTCGTGGTTTTGCACAACTCCTGGAATACCGAAACACAAATGACAAGACCCACCTGAACGAGGCCATTCTGTTACTGTCTCAGTTGTCACACTCGAACACTACAGTCTGGAGAGAAGAAACGCTTGCCATTGCTTATTGTCAGCAAGGCGATCTGCCTAATGCCCTTGGCAGGATACGCCAGGCTCTATCGATAGACGAGTTCAGCATATCTGCCCTTCTGAAATTCGCCAATCTTCTGTGCTGCGAGGAACTATACGACCGGGCTCTTGCTGTCCTGGCTCGTATCGAACGGATGCCTATTGTTAACGCTGGGGTCACTGATCAAAACATGAAACGCGTTGTTGCCAAATTGGTGCAGCTCAAGATTGTCGAACATATAAGAGGACCCGCTCAAGCGCTCGAGCAAAGTGCAACACTCCTTGCAACATTCAAGTCTTGCCTTGGCGCTCCTCCTCAAAAGTCAGAGTCTGCAATAACGAACACGTCCCATGTAACCAATCATGTGAACGGCGGGACAATCAGCGAACCTATAAGACCTCCGACTATTCGCATCGAGTCCCCGGCTCCGATAGATGCTATTCCGTCAGCTAATCAGAACTCTGGGGAGACTGCACCTAATGGCGATGTCAGTAGAGCACGATTGCAGCCTGGCAGTACTGCCACAAGATCAGCCTCCAATCCGGTGCGAAGTTCCAGCTTGAAGCTCTCACATCCACATAGACATTTCCCTCATCACATTGATCTTCGAAAATCTGCATCAGTCCGCTCTCTACGTCATACGCAAGACTCTCGTCCTGGTGGCTCGAGCCGGTCGTCCTCTCCGATGAATCACCCAGAAGCTCCATCGTCGCACTCGCCAACATCATATCACCTGATTTCCCATGAAGACGATCGTTCAAGCGAATCTCAACCGACTGCTGTGGACGTGCAGCAAAAGAAACGAGATCAATTGCTGGCAGAGATATGGCTCTACATTGCACATCTCTGCCAAGCCGCCGGATCACCGGTCATCGATGCGGAACAAGCCATCGAGGAAGCTCGCGCCCTCATAGGCCAAGTACCTTCAGTACTCAATCTGCAATTGGAGCTACGCTTGGACATCATCAAGACACAAAAGGTTCATTCGGAGGATAATTGGGAATTGATTGAGCAGGGATATGACTTTTCCCTCGATCTGGACGACACGAGCGAGAGCACGATATTATCGTACGCCGAGTTTCTGCTGCAGCGCGCCGACATCACGACGGCCCAGGACGCGCAGAGAAGAGCGGATCGGCTGGCACGGGCGTATGAATTGCTAGAGTCGCTCAAGGCCGGACCCGCGGCAGGCAACCCAAGGCTATGGCAGTTGAGCGGCGATGTGGCCTCGCGACGGGGCGACCTCGACCGGGCAGAGGAGGACTACTGGCGCGCGGTAGAGGCGACCGACCGCGTGGGCTTTATAGATTGGTACCGATTATGGTGAGGGCGTCCGGTCGTGCTTCTTTTTTCCCTTGCTCTCGGCGTAATTCGGCGCCTAGACATATACATATCCACACAAAGAAGAGCGGGACAAGGAGACTTTGGTAACACTATAGCTAATGCAAGACTATTAATTCTCCGAACAATGGGCATGTCTGTCATCCTGCTTGTAATTGTTTCCAGCTTCCCAGCTCAGCCATAGAACTGTACATGTCCACTTCCAAGGGCCTGCCACGCGCGCGCGGCAACTGCATGCGCAATTGTGCCAAGCTTAAGCGTCTAAGCCATGCGCATGCGCACGCGACGGGAACCCGATATACTCGGTAGGTACAGTGGACAAGTACGGTACCGTGGTACGCCGTAACTATCCCACCTCGACCCCGCGCGCGCGTCTAAACGAAAAGATGGCTTTCTACCTTTTTGGTGGTGACAGGGCCGCCACGGGACGATAAGAAACCGTCCAGCGGTCTTTGTCATTGGTCAAATCCATGGATAGACACATACACTTTTTTTTGGGGCGTGACGGGAGACTTTAAGGGAGGGGAAAAGGGCTTTTGCGTGAAACTTTGTACGAGTGGGTGATATTGTGGAACCAACGTGCCAAGTAATTGAATGAGGCTAGACCATATCTTGCTCGGTGGGTAAGGACTATACGGGAATTACTAGGGTGTCGCCATATGTCCCGCTCACAACCCTCGGCCGCTTTCTCTCTCTCTCGTTCTAACTCTCTCTGTTTCCCTTCTCTCGCTCTGGCTCTCTTTTCCCCCTTCCTTCCTCTTGTTTCCTTGCCAAGGGATCGCTTCCAACTTCCGAGGACGTTGTTTCTCTCCCCATACCCTTGAACCACCCATGTAAATATTTCGTACTCTCATCCACACTGACGGCGCAACATTCATTCATCCTTCTTCTTCCTCTTGCTCGTTTGCAGGGCACGAACGACACGTAGGAGTCTGCCCGGCGGTGTAGAGACAAGGAGGGATCGCAGGTCATGGCGATGCGATTGACGACGCTGATGCCTCTGCTCGGACGAATACCGATCGTCGCGGCCGTCGTGCTCACCCTCACATTGAGTCTCTATTTGCTGCACGATCATGTCGACCTTCAGAGTGCGACCAGCAGCTTTTGCCAGACACAGTCTCTTTCCTCCTCGGCGACGAATGGCAAGTATCGCTTCGACAATGAGACGGACGACGCGATGCGCTTCTTGCCGCACATGTTTACTCCCTCGGCGGAGCGCGACCTGGACCACGTCTACTCGAGCGCCGGCGAGGACCCTGGGACGGTGGACAAAATGGTCGTGGTAGCGCATTACCGCGAGGACCTGTCGTGGCTCAAGGACGTCCCCACCGCTTGGCGGGTGATGGATAAGCTGGACGCGCGCAACCCGGACTGCCTCAACTCGAATAACATGACGGAGGCCTCGGCGTACCTCTACTTCCTCATCAAGTACTACCACTCCCTGCCCGCGCAAATGGCCTTTGTGCACGGTCACGGCATGGCCGGCGTCAAGCGCGGCTCCTTTGCTGGGCGCGAGGAAGGCGCCATCTGGGTGGGAACGGATTACCGACCCATCAACGACGAAATGATCCACATCTGCGTCAACACGCAGCACCGCACGGACGGCGGGTGGATGACTTGGTGGTTCGGCCCGGTGCAGCGCCCACTCACCGAGTCACCCGAAACGGCCGTCACCCCGGAAGACAAGGTCGAAAACGCCCGCTTCGAACAAGGGCACTACGACCTCTTTGACTTTCTCGAGACCAGCGTGGCCGACGGTGGCATGGGCATCGTCCTCCCGCGCATCATCATGGTGAAGTGCTGTAGCGCCTTTGTCGTTGACCGCGACACCGTCCGACGGATCCCCCGGAACATGCTCGTCCGTCTCCTCGTCTTTCTCGAGAGCGGACAGTTGCCCAGCGTCGGAAACGCTATGGAGTATATCTGGATCGTCCTCTTCAACCAAGCCAGGTGGCCACAATGATGTACAGATGATTAGCAATGTAGATATGCGATAACGACGACGACGACGGGAAGTAGCGACTTTGGATTGCGAAACTGATTGAATTACTGCATTTTTTTTCGAGTGAAAGTCAATGACAGACTCAGGCTATAATGGCAACTATCAGCGACAACCACTGTGCTTCACTTGAGTTGGCGACATTCTGTACGAGACGCGAGGATGTAAGCAAGATCTCAGCGGGCCAAACGTGAGTCCGAATGTACTTTCGCAAAAGTATGGATCGCCACCAACGATGAAGTTTCGGTGCAGGCCTGGGTTCTCCCTCGGATCGCAGTGCAGCATCACGGTTATGGCAGAGCCCTTGCGATGTTCGTTCGACTTGAGCTCGAATTCAGCGCCAATCGTCGTTCCTGGAATGTGGTGGTCGACCTGGCCGGGACGATACATGACGAAACCATCGTCGCCGCACTGATATGTTGTGCCGTCCGGATCAAATTTTGCAATCTTCGTGCAGTACTCGATGAATGGTGGGTAGGAGATGGCGAGATTCCACTTCAGTCGGCAGCAGATGCCCCCTGTGACCACAGCTATTCCATCGACATTGCCGAGGAGAGTCGATGCAATGATTCCAGCTACCACGGAAAGAGTAAAACTACCAGGCCACATTTGCGCTATTCCTCCTTATATTAGTGAGCGAATGTGGTCGTCGAACTTGGTTTTGCGTACGGGTTTTCAAGACAAACACAGCGAGACTAGTGAGACTGTCGAAGAGTGGTCCGGAACGATGCGCACTCTTATATATTGTCTGAACCAGAAAAGGGGTGCCAATATGAATTCAACTCCATATAGGAAGAGATTGACCATCAATGCCAATCTAGTCATAATGAAGAATCAATCCAATAGCTGAGGGATGTGTCGTCCATGACATGACTTGATTTGATTTGTCCCGAATCGGCAAAATGAGTGTCGTCGGAAGGACTTTTTCTTGAATAGATTGTCGTGGTTTTTCCGCGTCCTCAAGGTTTTGTTGACTCCCAATGTGCAAATTGCCGAACATTGTCAAAGAGCACGCCCAATGGAAATGACATGACGGCTCCGCAGGTGGTGCCAGTATCTATTTCGACACTGACGCATGAACAATTTGCTATGCGAGAGCACCTCCATTGTCATTGTGAATAGGAAACCATAGCAAGACGTCATAGATGAAGACATCTCCGTTCCTTGAAGTCAACGTCGTTTCTCATAACGGTCACCATTATGACGAGCATGACGTCGAGATTCTCGTCGAGGACTACGCGATCGATGACGACGCTCACGATCACGATCGCGATGATGTCTGTAACGGTCACTCGTGTCTCTCGATGGAGAATAATCATGACGTGCTCGAGATGGTCGGTCTCTTCTGCGGTCTATCGTATCAGATCGTGCCTGTGATGTCCCTGGTTTCTCAGACATGTCATTGCGTCCATGCTCATGAGGACTAGTTGGACGGGAGTCCTGCTTTGCTTCGTCCTTGACAATTTCACCAGTCCTCTTGTTGACCTTGATGACCGGAACATAATTCCGATCCTCCTTTCTCTTCTCAAATCGCTTCTTCCCCAGCTCTTGTTGCGTCTTGCTCTCCTCTGGTCTTTCGCTCGCCCCAAGACCAAGGAAATCCGGTCTGCGCAGTTTCTCCTTGACTTTGTCCTTTTGCGCCTCCACATTCGGGTCATAGCCCATGCCACGCAGCATCGCCAGCCCGAAAGACTCTACTGGAAGGGCTTCATAGTCGTCCAGTGTACTCATGTCCGGATGGCCGTTGACCTTTGAAAAGAGCTCATTTCCACCAACTCTCTCGATTGTGTGATTCACAACTTCCGTCTCAGGATTCAGCAGCGCTTCCATGGCTTGTTCCTCTTCTGTGAGAGCATGAGGAGCACTTCCGTTTGTGGAATCATTAACGGTCGCTGTCCCATTCTCCTTGATATCAGACTTTACTGTAGGTTGCTGCTTCGTTGTACTGAGTCCATAGACGTTGTTCCTGGCTTTTTCTGCCGCCTCCAACTCCGCTACACTTTTGCCGCCTGAACGTTGTGTCTGGACGAGTGCATTTGGAACATAGTTGTTTGACCTTTGAAATGAGTTTGGTATGCGTGCTATGACGAGTGGCTTCTCGACAGCAGCTGTGTCAAGAGTGGTTGAGGAAAACTCTGTGAGTGACTGTACCACAGGTGCGTGATCATCATCATCATCTGAATCGTCAAATGCAACTTTAGGCATACCGATCGACGTCGATGCGAGACAGAAAGTGCACGAGAGAAAGGGACTACAAGCTATCGCATGAATGCAGAATTGGCTTGCAAATTTTGTCCTACTCTTGTGCGCATAACAGGATCATAACACGACAAAGTCGTACGACTTTGCGGCGTAGTACAAAAGGAATCTGACCAATCGCCCTCAACCAGAGCTATACATGACCATGGATGACTACATACGCAGACTATGGATCAATCTTGTATCAGCAGCACTCATAATAGTAGTTGCGGTAGTACTACTATGCAGTAACTACTGTCACTGCTGGGCGTATTTGCTGATGCTAACAGTTTACCCATCGTATTGTCAATACGATGTCGGCGACTTTGCCTCACGTGTCCAGAAAGATTTCAAAGCGAATCCCTTGAGTCGCGTTGCTGCTCCTCCGGTTCAATGCTACTTGGTCACACCGCCAATATTGTATCCTCCGTCATTTGATCCCCTTTCGCCGCTTTCCTGCTCGTTATTTTCGTTTGATTTTGCCCGAGTGCTTTCTCGTTCGCCTTCTGCGACAGTGCCTAGTACTCACATGAAGCTATATCAGACAGACTTCACATATGAGCATCCCTGGTCGACTGTCACCCTCGCATACTTTCTGCGCTACCCGAATCCCCATGCGAGGCACGTCCTGGCCAGCGACGTCATCGATCGCTACGTCGACGAAAAAGGCTGTCTACACTCGACGAGGTTGCTCTTAAAGCGTGGGAAGTTGCCAGCTTGGGGCGCCAGGATACTGAATATCAACGAAACGTACATAATCGAAGAATCCATCGTTGACCCGCAACGCATGGAGATGAAGACCATGAGCAAGAACCTCGATCACACGCGAGTCTTAAAGGTCATCGAGAGTCAGACGATGACTGTCGCGCCGACAAATCAGTCAGATATCGAAAGGACACAGGTGCAGACGGAGGTGCGCACCATTTCAAAGGTGCCGTCGTTTGTGGGCAACAAGATTGAGTATCTCGGCGTCGCAAAGTTTCGCGAAAACTTTGAGAAGAGCAAGCTCGGCATGCAGGTTGTGCTCGAGGCACTCAACAAGCGCGAGGGACCATTGGCGACTGGCGCCCGACTAGGTCTGGGATTGGGACAACGATGGAGAAGTGTCCGAGAATGGCAGGCGAGGATGAATGTCTAAGGTCATGCTTCTAGCACTCATGCCTTGACTTTCAGCAATGACACTATCATATACGTGAGCAAATTGGAGGGATATATCGACCTGGGGACGTTAACGATCTTACGAAACATTCGTTGCATTGAATTTCTTGCTTCTTAGCGTATTTAGCCAGGCGCGCACACACACACATATCAGCGCTCTCATAGCGCTCATTTTCGACACAGAAACTCAATCTCTATTCATCATCATCACTATTGATACATTCTTGCCATCATTTGTTGTGAACACTGGAAGGCAAACCATCGTCATCGTAAATGTTGCCGATTTGTCTTTCAACTGTGCCACACTTCATTGAATTTTGTGGAGCCTACGAGACTCTGCGGTCATTTACGATGACTCTGACTCCGACCAGACAATTCTTGTGCCCTTTCATCACGAGGTTCTATAATTTGTTTCTATAATATGTGATAAGCTGATGTAGAGGACAGACGACAGAAGAGATAGAAACGACAGTGTCATGGCGAACAACTCCGTGGCCTCTGAGATAGCGCGCCTGGACCTATCGCCCAATTCTGAAACTAGTGCTGAAGCAGGTATTGCGGCTGCAGAATTATCCCGCGAACTGGACAGACTCATCCGACATAATTGGCGGCACGATCCGCTCTCCGTCAATCTCACCTCAAGAGGACACGCTGAGCCGAAGAGATATGGTGTTCTCATGCGTGAAATGGGCGATTCTTATCGACGTCACATCGACCAACAATACGGCGCATGAAGATTGTGATGCGGACTCGTCGGAATCACTGCAATGAACGAACAAAAAGAAACAAACGATACTTAAGAACTAACATACTATAATGACGGATGTAATTATGCAAAAGGACTCTAGAGAAATCAAGGAGTCGCCGTGATAGGGACCAAGCCATCCGCCGGTGCCGCGACTGCTGCAACTGAGCCAGCAGCTGCTCCGGTGGCACGCACCGTCGCCTCGCCTGGTTTTACGGCACCCGCGGCCAGTACACTTCCCTGCGGCGTGGTCTTTGTTGTCGTCTGAACTGGATTGCCTGTAGAAGCGGTAGCTTGACCTGCGGCTGGTACTGCCTTTGGAGACGCAGCAGCAGCAGGACTCATCGCTGGCGCATTGCCCGTGGTAGAAGATGCAGCACTAGGTGTCGTGCCTGTCTTTGGCGCTGTTGCGGCTGCAACGGCGACAGGAACAGTCGGAGCAGCTACAGCTGCAGCAGTTGCACCGGTAGCAGCAGCAGCAGTGACGGTCTTTGGCAGGATCGGAGCCTGTCCGTCAGGCTCACTGAACGCCGCATCGACTTTAGGTCTGATGGGTGCCCCTGGTGTGGGATTGCTGAAATTCGGATCACTCGCCGCCGTCGCACCGAACCCATTACCCCCAACTTTCGTCGTGCCAGTTGCCGTCCCCGCCGTCGTGGCAGGTGTGGCCGTCGTTGTGGCGGGTGCTGTAGCACCTCCATTAGCACGCTGCGCTCTCGCCGCAGCGCGCTGTTCAGCCGGCGTCGCGGGTCGTCGCCTCTGTAATGCGACCGGCACCCCCAACGGTACCCGTCCTTCCCTACTTTCTTTGCCTGTAGGGGCAGTGAGGGAGGATCGCTTCGCGAGCAACTTGATGCCCATCTCAATGGTCTTGGCATCCATCCCTGTGGCCGATGCCAACATGCCGGACATTTGAGTCATGTCTGGCATCTTGCCCGACATCATACTCGCCCCTGCCGCCAACACTGACGCTATTCATCGTTAGTCAGTCAGTCTTCCGGAGCAATATCGTCCTCATTTGTCCCATCTTTTCATATAAGCGATTAAGACCGGGATGGAAAGCGTACGTGGAAGTTTCGACAACATCGAGTCCATGAATGATGAACCCCCCGGCGCCGCACGTCTGATGAGCACGACGTGTTGTTCGAGTGGCAGCGGTATGGCAAGACTCGCCGCGCACGAAAAGAGTGATAGGATGAGTACTTTCATGACTCGATTGAGATTCTGTCAAGAATTGATGTGCTGACGACCTGAAATTGGCAGAAATAGAGAAAAGGATCGAGGAATTCATAAGGTCGGGGACGGGTCTAGTATTACTATAATCGTCTAAAACACAAACCGTTATAACGACATTGCGAAACTTGTTTTGTCCGTAGAAATTTCTCGACGGCGCAAGCGGCAGGTCAGTGGTAGCAGTCTACAGTGTCATGTAGACTCTCAGTCCGTGACCTAGTATGGTATGCCGTTCGTCTGATCATGATTAGCTTGTGCATTCCAAAACAAAATCTTTCACAAACTCACCAATTTTTGAAACATGTCATAGGCCACTGTTCGCTGGTTCTGATGCGACTGCGCAATGAGATGCAGCATGATTTGACTTGCTTGTTGTTCGCTGACGTCCAGATGGAATCTGTTGCGCAAGTTTGTGATTGTCGTCTGGCCCTTGAAACACGGCAGTCCAGAGTCGAGCATGAGTGTCACCAGATGTATGATTTGTTCGGCGTACTGCCGCGCGACAAGGAAAGCCTTGATGCAGAGTTCCTGAAACATCTTGTATGATTGCGTCTCTGTCGAGCCGCCCATGACTGCCACCATCTCCGTCGTCAACTTGAATGGCGCACTCTCAAACGTGATTCCTCCCGGAGCAATGTCGAAGCAGAAGCCAAAGTCGATGTGTAGCACGTGGCCCTGTGAGTCATACATGATATTTCCATTGTGACGATCCTTGAATTGCAACAAGTAGGTGATGACCGAATAAGCCGCAAGGCTCTTGACGAAGTTCATGCGCGCTTGCTGAAATGCAACCGTGTCAGGCTTCCCAAAGGTCGTGATGAAATAGTCGTATAGTCCGTTCACCGCCTCACGACCAAGCATATCTCGTGAGATGGAATTCGGGAGCACATCAATGACTCCACAACCAGGAGCAGTAGCTGTAACACGATAAGGAAAGACATACAGGTCTAATCCGATGCTGTTAAAGACACTTCTGAATGTTGATATGAGCTGCAGTGCAAGCACATCCTGCCTACAGTCATCGCCGACCTTGAATATGGCTGACTGTCTTTTTTCGATGACATCCTGCTTTTGTTGCACGCTCTGTCGGTCCTTATTGTTCCCCACTTGCAGGTCGTCCTCGAACGCGGCCTCCACTTGCTTGGTCTTGCGTATGATGAAGGTTGCCATGAATGGTGCCTTGGCATGTGACTGTAAAGGTCTGCCGGATTTGCGATCAATGTCAATAACCTGGCCATCTGGATTACTTGGCAAATAGACTCCCTGCTCGACCTTGATGATACCCATCTCTTCGTCAATTTTGGCCTTTTTCTCCGGTTTGGTCTTCTTAATGTAAGGCTTGAGCTTGCCTGAGATCGATGTCACTTCTCCGAAGAAGCGGAATTCTGTTTCGTAGAAGAGTTTATCTGGACCTGAAAGATTCGCCATCATTCGGGCCTTTATTGAGTCCAGAGTCGGTTTGATGCTATCTGGAATAGTAGCATCTTCATCTTTATAAGCATTCGCGTCAAAGTTCCAGATGATCTGATGTGCGAACAGTTGAGATAGCTTTGCAGTTTCGATAATAAAACGCTTGACATAGCCAAGCGCATCGTGTCTGAGGACTTGCACAATCTGTGGCACATAGAAGAAAGTAACCTCGACAGGGTGACTCTCTAGCGAGCGCATTGCATACTGGAGCACAAGGGGCTGGGACCTGAAAGCAGGCAAGAAATAAGTTGTCGCGGAAATCGGCACAACAGGCTTCCAATAGAGCAAATATTTGAGCGCCTGTCTGGCATCACTTGCTAGGGACGACCCAAGAATATACTCGGCCGCATACTGGTTCTTGAGGCATTGCCACGGCCGCCTCAAAATGAGTTGTCTGACGGCCTGCTGCAATCCTGGTGAGGAGAAGCGCTGTGACAAGGAAATAGCAATTGACGGATTGCTCTGCCATGCAGATGCGAGACAAGACTGTATAACGTTAGCATCGAATTGACTTGTGCGTCTCGGAGCCGTGGAATCAAGCCACAGATCTATGCGATTGACCTCTTGTTCCATCAGTATTATCAAGAGTTGTTGTTTACCACCAAGCGTCGTCTTGTAGGGAATATTGTCATTTCGGATGCTCGACAGGAATGCTGCCATGAGTTGGCGATCAACCTTCATCTGGCCCACATCACTCCCAAAAGCCCATCTTGGCGAGGTCGCGAACATGGACAATGCAGCGTCATACAGGACGCTCGAGATTGACTTGTGTATCGCTAACAACCCCAAAGCCGATAATGAACGTCTCAACTGCATGGCCATTATTAAGGTCCGGAGGCGTAATTCGCGAGCAAAAACATGGTCACAGACCTCAAGTTTCGTCATTGCGATCATTGTGCGTCTCAGCAGTTGTAATATTGTCTTTTGCGACTCGATGCTGGCACCTTGCGGCGTAGCAAGCCGACCCGAGAGAAATCGGAGCAAATTTAAATGAGGTGCCAGAAGTGTCTTGGCGACCTTGCCTTCCTTCGCAATCGCATCTTTATCTGTAGGAGCATATTCCATGACACGCGAAAATGGGTCGTCAGCGTTGACTGCGGGTGAAAATAGTCCCCGACGAAGATTCATTGTTTGTGACCAGGATCGCGAGATTTCTGCTAGAATCTGCGCTCCTAAATGAGGCTTATCAGTCACAACGCGAGCCCATAGAGACGTGGCGAGTTTCATGGCCGCCACAGAGAAGATGTTGAAAGGAATTTCCACCAGTTGCCGAAGGATGCGTACATCGACAGTGTCTGACGCCAATATCCGAGATACGTAAGAACAAAGCTTTTCCCTCAGATCTGAGAAGGGTATATATTTCCTGCTTAGACTCCGCCGGTATAATGTAGTAGACTTTTGCAGCGTGTCAGTGGACTCGCCGTTGACTTCCACGGATGGTGGCATGTGAGACCCAACACTAGCTTGAAGATGTCTGAGTGTAAGCTCGCCTAGGAAAGCATCCGATGAGTCGCGGATGGAGCTGGAATCTGTTGGCTGATCTTTTGTAGACGAACGCATGGCCATTTCGATAGCTAGCAGTTTTCCACGGTCGCTGGGCATACCACCAGTATGATCCTCGGCAATAGTGATGTATGATGTCAAGAGTGTACGTACATCAGCTGCACTATCAAGCATCGCTAGAGACAACCATCTTCGAGCTGACCTTTGTGCCGTTTCTAAATTGTTATGTCTATCTTTGTACGAGTCGGACACAATTATGCATAAATCCATCCTTGAAGATCGAAATTCGTAATTCGGGGAGTACTTGTCACTGAACTCTTCGTACGCCGCCCAACCAAGGAGTGTGATGCACTCCAGTAGTGTACTTATGGCAAGGCTGTTGCAGAATGCAGACGGAATCCTCGAGACGATCTGATCTATCACCAGGCTTGATTGATAACGAACAGACAGGATCGGATCACAACAGCCGACGATAAGCGCCTGTAGTTCTCTACCCAAAGACGTTTCACCATGTGATGTCTCGACAAAATCGAGGAAGTAGCGCATGTTTTGTGCTGAAATTGCCGCCAGTAGGCCAACAATATCACTTTGAGCCATGGTCGCCGATCTGTAGTACGACAATGAACCTGTGGCGACTCCAGCTCGGCATTTGAGATTTTCCAGTAGTGCAAGAGCACTCATATAGACAGCTTCACTGTAATTCCGTGCTTTTACGGTATTGTTCGGAACGAAATTTTCCAATGATGATTGCAGAGCTCGTGTTTGATCGTGATGGTGAGCTTGTTTCAATATTGGATATGATTCTAAGTCAGTCTCGAAGGCGTCTGTCATCGTCTCAAGGGCTAGGGATGGAGAGTGTTTTGCAATGGTCTTCAGATAGCTCAATTCATCGATGACCTTGTTGGAGTTGACGGTGTAACCGGCGAGGACTAAAGTAAACCAGAAATTGTGGAAAAGTTGTTTGAGGCCAAACGAGCATTTCATGTTGTACTCCGTACCATTGCGGAGCAAGGCAGCTAAAGGTTCTAGGACAGAGGTCAGGACGAGATCAGCTTTTGATCTGGCCATGTGAATTCCTGCTCGAAGTAAACGAACCAAGTACAATTCGGCCGTGGCAGAGTGGCCTGTGCGAAGTGCAGATGATAAAATATTTCGTCCTTCGACAATCGCATGCGCATAGCCACCCTGGTCAACTGAGGTTTCCAAAGAAGCATAGAAGTCACAGACTCTAGAGATATCGTTGTCCGAACAATGAAGTGCTACTCGAGCTACTTCAACTATAATTTGATATTTGGCTGGCGGTGAAGCACGAGCAGATTTCTGTAGTAGAATATTGAGGGCCAAAACGGAGACTTGCGGATCACGACATTCAGCCCCGAGAACACCAATGGCCACCACAGAATTGGTGGAAGTGTTCTCGTTTGGGAGGCTATTGGACATTATGCTAGATGCATAGTCATGTTCCGTATCGTGTGGTCGAGTATGATGTGGGTTAGTATCGGCGTCAGTGGCGGATGTGAGAGAGTCGGCAAGATTTGATATGGTGCCTATCAGAGCATCGTCTGATGTTCGTTCTAGGAGATTCAAGAGCGAGCTGGACGCAACAGAAGCCGCGCTCAGGTTTTCGATCAGGAGTGTGCTCGGTACCTCATGGATGATTTTGAGAAGGATCGCAATATAATCAGATGCATGGTTGACAAATCGAGTACCCAGCGCAGCACAAATTTGTATGGCTGCTTGCACCAATTGAGCATCGTCGACTTCATTGATGTCCACCATCAGGTCTGATATCCATAACAGCAAAAATTCGTCGTGGTCATGCAGCGCGATCAACGCCAAAGCTTGTGCTTTGAGAGTGTGTCCTAAGACGACCTCTGAAGTCGTGGACAATTCAATGTATTTGACCAAGTCATATTGCACCTTGACATGTTCAATCACGGTCTGCCATACGATGGAGTCGACCAAGACATCTTCTGACTCGAATTTACTCTCATCACTGATTGTTTGCCATAGCGTTTGACGGATAGTCGAGTACAACATGGATGATGCATACTCACTCCAGGACAAAACAAACCTTGCGGACATCTCTTGAAGTTGCAGCAAATAGTTCTGGGACGCATCGAAAGCCTCCGTAAGTTCTTCATATGATTGCGAGACAGATGGCGGTGTGCTCCTTGTAGCGTCCCTCAGTAGCTGTGTCAACTCACGAGTGAGAGTGATGAATTGGCTGAAGGAAAAGGCAGACGGGAAGTCTACGGCGGCGCCGAGTACGCCTACCAGCACAACTAGCTCCCTAGAGGCATTCGATGAATCTAGCGACGTTAGTTCTTATTTCGTTTGCCCTCTGAGAAGTCCATCCACCTGATTGTTGCGACGTGACCGTCGACACGTACTCTAGCAAGAAATCGTGAAATTGCTCAGTTTCCTGGCTGCTGGCGCCTTCATACACCAGAGCACGAGAGGCCGAACGGCTGACGTGCTTCAGCTCGAGGTTTGAAAACCCAGCATGGACAATCGGCTCCTGTTCTCGTGGCCACCGAGCGATAATCTCTCGTAGTCCGTCAATGACAAAATTGCCAGCGACGTCATTACTGACGGAAATCGAAGCGCAAACACCGAGGAATGCATCGACTCGTCGACGAGATATCCTGCCTACTGCATTCTTCGCAACTTGCCGTTCGTAGTACGACTGGAGTCTGTTTGTGGCCGTGGTCTCATGCGCCGACTGCTTCTGCTTCTGCTTCTGCTTCCGTAAATCGCCAAGTCTTTCCAAGCACAATTGACGGATGCTCATGGCAGCTTAACAATGCCGTAGCTTCATAAAACCGGTGCTAGCGTTGAACCTGGACAAGCTCTACCGAAGACTTCCAAGGTTGTCCAGGTGTGTTTCAAATATCATTTGTGGAGCTGAATGCGCGCGCACGGTAACAACTTTGGATTTTTGAAGTGAACTCTAGCCGGAGTTGTGCCGTATCAAGAATGGTGTTGAACGCAGCATATATATGTATGTCGATATATATGCTAGCATCATACTGCACGCGTATGTATTCAAGACATCAAGACGTTCCCGTGCTGGGCAGGAATTTGTACTCCGTGCATCAAACTCCTTTTTCTTGCTACAAGAAAGCTTTTATATCGTCTGTACACGGCTGCGAGACTTCCAATTACATCTAGAATTGCAACGACAGCTAGTCTACATTTCATGCCTGCGCTGTGACAAAATCAATCAAGGTCAGTACAAACATTAAAGCCTCATGCAAGACTTTTATAACCACTCAAATCTGAATCGTTCGTGGCATCCGTATCGTCAAAGTGATCCACTTCCTCCTTGTGCACTTGTGCTTTGATGGTCGTCTCCGCAGCAGCCTGTCCGGTGGACGATGGCGTGCTGCGTCCATTTGCTCTTCGCGGAGGAGGTGGAGCTGGTGGTCCTGTACTCGACACCTGGTTGACCTGTAGTGAGGGCACGACTTTTCTGCGTGATGGGAGTGCTGGTGCTGCATTACTATCCTCCGATGAGCTTGTAGTGCCTGCACGCTTAGGCAGCGGCGGTGGAGTGGTCGAAGGGAATGCACCAGGCATCACAGGCTTCCTCGCTGGCACTGGCCGGTCTTTGCTAATAAATGGAGGTTCGCCATTGGCCTTCCAGGGGTTGGCTGGTCGTTCCGGGTTTAGCTTGGCACCAATAGGTGTATCGAGCTCGGTCCGTGAGGAGCGATGATGATCGAGCCACCACTTTCTGTCATTCGAACTAGCTGAGGGCACTATGCAAAGTTAGACGTTCACTCTTAACATCGAGAGGGTTTGTGATAACTTACAATTCTCCCCAATCACACTTTCGAGGTCTTGTTCACTGAATGAAATTGAGTCTTCCATTGCGATTTTCTTCTTCACATAGAGTTCGCGCTCAATCGCGGATTTTTTGACTTCATCAACTATTTGTACATCCACCTCATATGTAGCATACACTGGCTTGTGATCGCTAAATTTCAATGTCGGAGCAGAATTGTACAAGATTTGGCGTATGCCGGATCCCTTTTTGAGTATACGGTCGGTCCATGCTGGAATTCGTTGTTTGTCTGAAGAGTCGTATTCATCCGTTCCATTATCAAATTTGTAAGTGGGAGCAAAGGTAATCTCTTTCTCCTGAAAGAAGCGAAAGACATTTCCCTTAATCATCTCTTTATTTAGTTGATCCGCGGAATAAAGTGACCCCCAATCCTGAGAGGCTATGCTGTTCTTTACATCTTCTATATGTGAACTGATGCGATAATTGAAGTCCCCGACCCAAACCACAGTATCGTGATGGTCCGAGATATTGCGGCCACGTTGAAATTTGATACCATTGAGTATTGTCCCGAAATCTTGGTTTCGTTCAGCATAATTTGAGTGACCAGCTGCAAAGTGCGAATTGATGAAGCATAATCGCGTTGCACCATATTCCATGCGAATTGCCACACCACCTTTGTTTCCACTCATACCCTTGAGTCCCGTCTTTTTCTGTGCACCTTCAACTAATTTGATATCCTTGAGACATCGGCCTTTGACGAAAACCAACAATGCAGCTCCCACGAGTTGTCCCGTACGCAAAAGCACATATTTGTCGTTATTCTTCGGATCGAGGCACTTGAGGACTTTGTCAGCCCAGTTGCGTACTTTGACAGGATCGGCGGAAACAATTTGAGCTGGCGTAAGCTCAACTATCTCTTGGAATCCGATGACATATATGTCTGGCTCCCTTTGCATATCTGAAGGGCGAAGCCAATCGTCTAGAGGCTCCTCGCCTTCTTTCCCATTGAGATTGTACGTACCCGCGAACATGTGTAAAGTTTCCGACGATGACCATTCAAGTTTGCGTTTGGCAGCTTCACTATTGACCCAATCGGCGATGGGATCAAAAAGGACGACATTCTTTTGGTTGACAAGTCTTCCAAGCATGATGTCAATGACTTCTTGTTTTCCTTTATCCTGGAAATTGTTGATGTACATCCGAGCGGCAGACTTCGTGGCGTCTGCCAGAGCGCCGGCGAACGACATCTTTCCCTTTCTGGTAAAGGACGTCTTCAATGCGCCAGTTCCAGCATAGATACGTGAAAGCGCATCACCATTGTCTGCCCACAAGGTCCCATGTCTCTCCCATAAACCGCTGGACGGGTGTATAGTCATGCTGCGAAGGACATTCTCGAGGGCCGTTTGTGAAATTATGTTTTGAATCATATTCGTACGATCCAGGCAGTCGAGACAATTCGTGCGGAACACTCCGGATTGCGTTAAATGTGTAGCTTTATCCAGACGTAAGAAGAATCCGTACTGATTGGCAGAATTTCGTAAGTGTGGTTTGATGGTAGCAGCGCCTTCATACCCATTCTTGACTTCGTGATGGAAATCGAACTCGGTGCTGCGAATTGATTGTCCGAAATCGCTCGATCTCATGGCGTCTTTGTACAAAGCAGTCAGCGTCGCTTCGTTACTTGCGCTTCCAAGTAGGTTCACAACATGTATGCCATCGCCGTACTTTTCCAATAAAGATTCAAAGTGCTTCTCGAATGCGGCTTGTGTAGCGGACGGGGAGCGAGTGATCTCTACCTTGTGCTGACCCATGAAGCCAGCGCTTATTTGTTCCCAGAACAAGGGGACTGAGCCACGGACTTGACAGAAGGATGAAGTCCAAGTATTCGTATGGAGTATTGTCTCGGTTTCCACAAAATTCGCAACATTGCCGTCGTCATCTATACCTCTCGCATTGAACCGGGTGCCTGCTCGTTTTGAGGAAAGGCGTGAGACGATGCTCAGTTGTCCCGGCATACCAGATCCTATCGTAACGTTTATCGTCTCTGCGAAACCACGAATGATGCTGGTGAGGAAACGACCGGAATCAAGCGCATTCTTTCGCTCGGGGGACATATTGCTTCGCATAAGCTCTAATGAACTGATCAGATAATCATTCCACAGAAACTGCCGATCGAGCACGTCTGGATCATAATCTGACTTAGACCTGGCTTGCAGGTTGAGACTCAGATCGTGATCGGAGGAGAAGTAGAAACTGCCACTGCTGAGAAGTCGGCGCAGCTCGTCGCACGGATGCTCATATTCGGGTACCTTTTCAGTCGCATCGTACAAATCTTCGTGGCCAGGTTCAACAGTATTCCCTGACACATCGAAAAACCTGATGTCATATATCTCGCTATCGAGGCAATAAAACTCGACCGCGTGAATTCTCTGTACATTGGCACCATCGCCCAGCTTGGCTACTTGAGAGCAGCCACTGACAACACCAACAAAGACATGGTCGTTCAAGCATATCAAGCCCAGAGTCCCATAGATCTTTTGCAACTTCAAGAGCCGATAACTAGTGGCATCGAACTCACCTGTCGGCACAAATTCCGCAAGAGAGCGACGTTTGACTGTGGGGTCTGCCTGAAGAAAGAGCGTCCATGCTGAATTTGATATAGCAAACGACCGAGGGTTGTCGCGCTTGTAGATCTGCAGGAAAGCTGACATGCAAGTTTACAAGGTCGCTAGCGCCGAATCACTTTCCAAAAACTGCCCAGACTCCAACTGACATTCAATGCTACACAACCTGCAATTATATGACTCAAGCAAAGCTTAAATGACCTAGGCCATGCACATATGACCGGCTATTCGCGCCGTTGCTGGGGTCGCGTGGGTCATACCGTATGGTTCCGTAGTACAAGCACCTCGCATTACTCGCTCAATCACGTGCATAGTCTACCTCAAGAATCATGATTAACCTGAAATCCAGTGTATGGCAAGACTTACAATAGGTAGCCAGGTATCATATACATATCTATACATATCTGAGAACCTTCTACATAACAAGCTATGTAAGTCCGGCACAGCTCGCATTGCAAGCTTCGAACTTCGGGCATGAATGTTATATGTCCTTTGCGAGTAGGATCTGTCGTGCTGAGGTCCTCTCATGAAGGAAGCACAGCGATGACTTGCAGAGAAAATCCTACAAGTCAGGATTTCAGCAGGTTTACAGCATTTAAGACAGATTCATCTGCAGTGCTTGAAGTGAGGATCGTGAAAGACCTTACAAAGCTGACCATAGTGCGGATATACTTCATAGTGGCATAGTTTGAGGAGGAACTTTATGGTATGTCCAAGCTTAAGCACCTTTCGATGTTTAGATTGTAATTGTGCCGAGCTGTATGATCTCCATGCTTGATTGGCTGCATCGTACTCTTGTAATGTCACCAAGTACTGCTTGCGTGTAAAGCTCGAAAGCTTACTGCTATAGCAGGTTCAGTCTTACATGATTGACGATAGCAGCTAAGCGATCCTCGCAACGGACTGACAGATGTTCCTCGCACAAGTTTTCGAGCTCCGATCACTCTGCACTTGTGTCGAAAGATGACGTCCATCCGCCAACGATCTTCCAGAATGACAGTCCGAAAGTCGTGCATGATTACTGCTGCCAACATTTGAGAGTGCGGGAAGAAAGGCGAAAACTGTCTAGCCAAGCTCTTCATTTATTGATCTCCACTCGCCGACGACACCTTGCACCAGGCCTTGATTGTGACCTTCCTGCATATTGTCTATACCTCGACCGATCTTGGACAGAGCGGCACGCAGACCATCTCCGCGCCGTATACGTGGTATCGAAACCAAGGTTCTTATGATATGTAGTATCGGTGTGCACAATGATTGATCACCATTCACAGAATCTGTGAATTTGTCGGACATGTACTTGAGCAAACACTTCAAGTGAGGCTCGATTGCGTCATAGTTGGATGCATCAGCACTGATGGATGGTTGGGATGAGAACAAATTCAGAGCCTGGCAACTTTGCAACAAATGCCGTGTCGTTCGGTGAGGAATGAAGACATCTCTTCCATGACCTAGCGGGATATCAAATTCCATTGCCACCTGATTGATCGCAGGCTGATCATCCAAAACCGCATGTAGGAAATGTTGGAAACAAGAGAGATGTAAGGCGAGCACTCTGTTGTTGCCAATGCTATTGCTTTGCCCATTCCAACCAAACAAGATTGCGAACGTGTTCATGTATTGTACAAGCTGATCTGCAATGATAATTTCAATGGCATTACTGTTTCTCAGGATCCAATCCAAGAATTTTGTCGAGTCTGCTCGGATACTTGAGGAGATATGTGTCATGGCGCTTGACACGTAGAGCAATAAGAGTCTGACATGGGAATTGATGGTCTGTTGTGGTAGAGTAGTCAAGACCGTGTTGAATAGCTCAAGCAGCTGTTTCCGGACTGAAGGTGTGTCATCGATGATCAAGGGGCAGAGCGCCTTCATCACTGGTGTAATTATGGTCGATAACTGAGGCGGATTGGCAATCAGATGTGCAGTCAGTTGTTGTAGAGCATCCTTTCTAGTATCCCCGCTCTTGTGACACGATAGCGCCAGGAGATGAGACAGTGTTTGTGATTCCTTGACATTCGACTCCTGTGTCACTGATTGTTTTGGCAGCACAACAGCTTTGCTGCGAAATGATGTGTCTGTATGGTTCGCAGGCAGTTGTTTAGATTTGCCCACCTTCAACTTTGTCTTGGCAAAATCTTTGCGCTTTTCTCTGACTGACTTTGATATCTTCGCCATGATTCGGAGTCACGGCCTTGACGACGGATTCCACTACACCATCTAACAATATCTATAGTCTCTTGACGTTGTATCATATATGCATACACAAGGACCATCTCACGGAAAGCGTGAGAAATTGTCAGCCGTAATACGCCACTGATCAAATCTGGTGGGTCTGTTCTTCAGAACGCAACAACTGACGGTCAGAGACGAAGAAGCAAGTTATTACGCACATCTATCAACTCTTGCTCCCATCAACTCCCAGGGAGCAAGAGCTAAACAGAAGTGTCAGATTGACCGCTTCTTCTACAGATCTTCCGCTTCCGCAGCTCTGCGAACGATGAAGCAGGGAGTTTTGAAGGGAATCTACAAATGATATTCATAAGTTCTCATAAAGCCCCTTTCTTCTTTGACTTGCACAATAGTCCCCTTGTATAGATCAGTCAATTCTCGATATGTACTGCGATACCTGCCGTCTTTGTCGCAATTGTCCCTTTTGCACAAACGTCACGACTGCAACATACCCTCATAGCTAAAAATATGATCATCACTGTTAGTGGCTATCCAATCTACTATTGCCTGCTTCTTGAGGTCCGTGCTTATGCCCCGAAGCAGCTCCGAAGGAGGCAGCTGCTGAGCTCTTCCAAGGTTGATCAACAGCTGAGCAGGGAGTGACGGAACGGGCGAAAAGGCAACCTCTTGCTGCAGTGTGTACATGTGCATGACCTGATCGGGACGTGGGATGGCAGCGCTCAGGTCCTGGTTGGCAGGCGCAGTGCCAAGCACCTTCCAGATTAGCACGCCCAACCTTGGGAAGGAAGTGAGCGAAGGGGTAGCTTGCCTCTTTCGGACCCCACCAGTCGGCGGGGCGCTTGCGTTGTGCGCTGAAGCTGTCTGCACGCGGTCTGAATGCTTTCGTGGCAGCGGCCGGGCTGGAGAATGTCCCAGCTCAGCCCTCAGAAAGGTGTTGCAGCGCCGCCGGTTGTTGCCCCTTCCAGGGCCTCCAGAGTACAAACACGGTCGCTGATCGTCCTTCCATGCGCGGCCTAGATCCCACGTAGACTTCCATACACACCGCACGCACAGACTACATTCGGACACGAAAGCCTGCTGGTGTGTCTCGTCTGCACTCTTCTTCGTCCTTCATATAGCTGCGATCGTCGTGCACCTTTCTCTCGTGCAGATAAAACAAACAACTTCGGTGGAGACTTGGGTCCTCGACACCTCCTCAAGCTACGGGTCCTTTTGACGTGTTCTGGTCGCGATGTGGTATGTTGTTGTTGCACAAACTCGATCTTCGACGTGGCTGATGACTTTGCGCAGTGGAATCTTTGGTTATATGAACTACCTCGTGGAGAGAGACAGAAAGTTCATCGTCAACATCTTGCTCGCAGGGCTTTCCAGGCTGGAGTACCGTGGTTATGACTCGGCAGGTATGGCTATCGATGGCGACAACGAAGGAGAAGTCCTCGTCTACAAGCAAGTGGGCAAAGTCAAGGAGCTGGAGAAACTCATCCACGAAGAGGCTCCGGATCTCACACGAGATTTCATGAACTCTGTTGCCATCTCGCATACTCGTTGGGCAACCCATGGCAAACCTAGTCAGATCAATTGTCATCCACACAGGTAAGGTAGCCCCTGAGTATGTGCGATATTGCGTACTGTGCAGGACGGTCTCGTACATGCTCAACACGGCTCGACACTCTTGACTGACAGAGCAGGTCTGACACGGACAACGAATTCATGATTGTCCACAACGGAATTATAACGAACTATTCGGCCTTGCGAACATTTCTGAAAAGGGCGGGATTCGAATTCGAGTCCGAGACGGACACTGAAGTCGTTGCTAAGCTGTGCAAATACATCTACGATTCGAATCCACAAGCAGACTTTACACATTTGGCCAAGTTGGTGGTAAAAGAACTCGAAGGTGCCTTCGCTCTGCTCATCAAGTCTGTTCACTTTCCTGGCGAACTTATTGCAACCAGGCAAGGATCTCCGTTGCTCATTGGCGTCAAGACCGAGAAAGCATTGAAGACAGATTTCGTGGACGTGGAATATGGTCCTCAAAAGAATCAACAAATGCCCTTGGCATCTGGGAAAGCCAAACCCTCGGCACTCTTGAGTGTTCCAGGCTTGGCCGCTCGTCTTGGAGATATGAACATGAGAAAATCAGAGTCACGAGCTTTCCTGTCAGACGACGGGGTACCCATGCCTACGGAATTCTTCTTCGCTTCTGATGCTTCTGCCATAATTGAATACACAAAGCGCGTTCTGTACTTGGAGGATGAAGATGTGGCACATATCCATGATGGTGAACTCCACATTCACCGACTGAGACATGTTCAGGGTGCAAGCAGCATTCGGTCCATTCAGACCCTGGAGATCGAGCTTGCCAACATCATGAAGGGTAACTTTGATCACTTCATGGCGAAAGAGATCTTTGAGCAACCGGAGAGTACGGTCAACACAATGCGAGGACGAGTTGACTTTGCAAAAGGCATGGTGACTCTTGGAGGCTTGAACGTCTTCTTGCCAACAATTCGTCGCTGTCGAAGAATGATCTTTGTCGCTTGCGGCACTTCCTACCATTCCGCCTTGGCAACTCGAGCCATCTTTGAAGAGCTCACTGAAATCCCGATCTCCGTCGAGCTTGCTTCTGACTTTTTGGACAGGAAAACACCAATTTTCAGAGATGATACTTGTGTATTCGTCTCACAATCCGGGGAGACTGCAGACACTCTCAGAGCTCTAGAGTACTGTCTGGAACGCGGTGCACTCACTGTAGGAGTCGTCAACTCTGTGGGCTCGAGTATTTCCAGGATTACAGATTGTGGTGTGCACATCAACGCAGGCCCAGAGATTGGTGTGGCCTCTACCAAGGCTTACACATCGCAATACATCGTGATGATCATGATGGCGCTCGTCCTCTCTGAGGATCGTGTGTCCAAGCAAGCACGGCGACAGGAAATCATCAAAGGTCTAGAAAGTATCCCAAAACAGATCGAATCTGTGTTGCAACAAGATAAGCATATCGCTCAAATATGTACAGCACTGCATGGCTCGAAATCTATCCTGGTCCTCGGCCGTGGTTATCAGCACGCAACCAGTTTGGAGGGTGCTTTAAAGATCAAAGAAATCTCATATATCCACTGTGAAGGTATTCTCGCTGGAGAACTGAAGCATGGCACATTGGCGCTCATAGATGAGAATCTGAAGTGTGTCTTGTTTGCTATGCGAGATGAGCTCTACCCGAAAACAACATCTGCCCTGCAACAAGTACTTGCGCGTGGCGGAAAACCAATAATCATCTGCAATGAAGGTGACAAGAACTTCAGTTCAGGCACATACGATGGCAAGGCTATAGTCTCGATCGAGATCCCGGAGACTGTCGACTGCCTGGCGGGACTCTTGGCAGTCATACCCATGCAACTCATGGCCTATCACTTGGCAAGCCTGGCTGGGTTCGACGTGGACTTTCCACGAAACTTGGCCAAGAGTGTCACTGTCGAGTGATTTCGTAGACACAGTACCTGGAAGTTACACGATGGCAACCAGGGCGAGGCTCAACATTCGCGTCTCCACTTTCCCGGAGGTCATGCGGACACATTATTGTGAATAGAGGATTTATATGTTACTGAAAGATACATAGGAGGATATTGTTTGCATAGCTCTGGAATAGCGACAAATATAGAATACACGTCCCATACTATACAGGTGAGGATCCTACTTGTGGCGAATAATCTTGTAGTATGACCAAGGGAAGTGTTGACACATTGTCGTATCTCCTAAGCTTGTTGTTGCCCCCCAGGCGTTGTCGGGAAAGCAACGATAGGATTCCCGCTTGAGGCAAGTGAAAGCGGTCCGAGTCGCCCTGCATTAAAGCGCGGATCGGTTGAGCCGTGGTGAGCAGTCAGTCGCGGTTCAATCACCGCGCAATTTACCTTCCTTCTGCCTTGAATGCTGCCATAGGCGAATCTTTCCTGTTTGTTCTTTCATCGCTCCCTGCTGCCTGCACCAGATCGACTTGTGTGAGCAAGCAGAGATTCCCAACACAACATCCTAATCTTGCGCTGTGGTCCGCAAGTACGATTCAAACAGTGAAAACGCATCGACACCAGCGCACACGACCACAATCACATGTCACCGAGTGTCGCACAAAAGTCTGGCGCATACTCCAGCCAGCAGGCGATCGACGATGAACACACCTATGCTGCAAACAACTACCATCCTCTGCCTGTGGTGATTGCACGGGGAGAGGGACCCTTGGTCTATGATCCGGAGGGGAAAGAGTATCTGGACTTTCTGTCTGCCTACAGCGCCGTCAACCAGGGCCACTGTCATCCGAAGATTATCGAAGCGCTTGTGACGCAGGCGTCTAAGCTGACATTGAGCTCGCGAGCGTTCTATAACGATGTCTTTCCTCGATTCGCCAAATTTGTGACGGAGTTTTTCGGCTACGAATCTGTGCTACCCATGTAGGATCCATGACTGCGCGACTTGTAGAATGATGCTGATGAACGATAAGGAACACTGGTGCCGAAGCGGTCGAGACTGGTATCAAAATGGCGCGACGTTGGGGATACATGAAGAAGGGAATCCCTAAAGACCAAGCGATCGTCCTCTCGTGCAGCAACAACTTTCACGGAAGAACGATGGGCATCGTGTCAATGTCAACTGATCCTGATTGCAAGGACAACTTTGGACCATTCTTGCCAGCGGTCGGACCACAATGTCCGGTCAACAAATCAGTCATTCGTTATGGCGACATCGACGATTTGGAATTGGCATTCAAGACGCATGGAGACAGGATCGCAGGATTTTTGGTTGAACCTATTCAGGGAGAAGCCGGCGTGGTGGTCCCAAATGAAGAATACCTGCCAAAAGTGCGCGAGTTGTGCACCAAGTACAATGTCCTCTTTATTGCCGACGAAATACAGACGGGTATAGCTCGTACAGGCAAGATGCTCTGCATCGAGCACTCAAACGTCAAGCCAGATGCGGTATTGCTTGGTAAAGCCATCAGTGGAGGAGTTTATCCAGTCAGTTGTGTCCTGTCCAGTCACGAGATAATGAGCTGTTTCGAGCCTGGCAGTCATGGATCAACATATGGTGGAAACCCGCTCGGATCGGCCGTCGCCATTGCAGCTTTGGAAGTTGTCAGGGACGAGAAGATGGTGCAGCGAGCGCAGGCCCTTGGCGAGACGTTCAGGAATGGCATTGAAAAGTTGCAAAGTCCACTGGTGGAGCTCGTCCGTGGTAAAGGTCTTTTGAATGCCGTGGTTATCGACGAAAGCAAGACCAATGGTCGAACGGCTTGGGATCTCTGCCTCCTCCTCAAGTCCAAGGGTTTACTGGCCAAACCCACGCACGGCAACATTGTGCGTCTCAGTCCGCCCCTCAGCATCTCCGAGCAACAACTACAGGAGGGCATAAGAATTATTGGTGAAGCTCTGCGAGAGCTGCCTGATCTCGACGTGGCCGCGCTCGACATTTACCATGCAAAGGCAGAGGCGCATTTGAGCTTACCTGTGGAGACGTAAGGGTCCTGCGAGGCAAGCTCAATCACAAAACATTATTGTACCATATACTTCTTCAATCAACCATTACAGTGTGACCACTCAAATAACAAGTTGTCTTGAACAAGATTCAAACATCTGCCCGCCCTCGTCTTCATGGTGTCTGTGAAAATGTCGTCATTGTGCATCTAAAGAAAAGCCATCTTCTTAATTTTCCCTGACGTGAGCCACTCGCCTTTGACTCCACCTTTCACGTTTCCTGCCTCCATCTCATCCGCATCGTCAATGACGCTTACCAAATCTTGTCTCGTCTTGCGTCGATTCTCCATCGGTCAATTGATCCTTTATCAACCTGTACAGTCTCGAGTGAACGCAATCCGTTCATTCCCGCACATAATGGCCAAAAGAGCCGCTTCAGCTGTGGCGATCGGCCCGGTGCGTCGGTCTACCCGCACGAGTGCAGCCTTGTACAAGGACGAATCATCCTCGACAGAGGCAGAAGTCACGGAAGAGTCACCGCCAAAGAGGAAAAAGGCACGGACTACGACGACGCAGAAGCAGCCGCAGCAGGAAAAGGCAACACCCACCAAGAGTCCTCGGAGGAAAATCAAGAAGGAACATGCGGAATCGGAAGAGGAGGTCGAGGAGGAAGAAGACACTAAGTCCACGTCTCCAACAAAGAAGAAGAAGAAGACTGAAAAGTCAGCGAGCGATTTGACGGCACAAAAGTTGAAGAAATTGACGAGCTTCGTGTCGTCGCCGTACCCAAATTTCGCACGACCGACGCCGCAAGAGTGCAAGCGCGTGGTGGACTTATTGTCCAAATTGCACGGGCCGGCGATTCGCCCAGAAGGCAAGCCGATTGACGATACATCGGCAGGCGCGGCGTGCGGACAAGTCCCCTCGATCCTGGACGCGTTGGTGCGTACCATCTTGTCGCAAAACACGACGTCGAAAAACTCGACGGCCGCAAAACGCAACCTCGATGCGACATTCGGAAAGGGCAACTGGAAGGCGATGCACGAGGCGTCCGCGGCAGAGGTCGAGGACGCCATTCGCATCGGAGGACTCGCGCCCTCCAAGACGGCCACCATCAAGAACGTCCTGGCCACGGCCCTCGCGCAGCACGGCGAGTTCTCCCTCGATCACCTGCACGCCGTCTCGAACGACGACGCCATGCGGGAACTGATATCCTTCAAAGGTGTCGGTCCCAAGACGGCCTCGTGCGTACTCTTGTTCTGCATGGCGCGCGACAGTTTCGCCGTTGACACGCACGTCTTTCGCCTCTCGAAAGCGCTGGGCTGGGTGCCCCGGACTGCAGGCCGCGAAGAGACGTATGGACATCTCGACATTAAGATTCCCGCAGAGTACAAATACCCGCTCCACACACTGCTCATCACACACGGCAAGCGGTGCGGACGGTGCAGCGCACATCGCAAGAGTGGGCTTCTGAATCCCGCCGAGTGTCCTTTGATTGGCATCTCCAAGACCATTAAGGAGGAAGAAGGCGCCGCAGGATCCATCAAGCAGGAAGAAAACGACGAGGACGAGGACGCGGAGGACGATGGACAGGCCGTGGGTGGAAAGGGCGTGGACGTGCCTGAAGAATTACGGGCCACAATGGCCAAGATTGAAGATGGTGCAAAGCAGGAAGCGCGAGACGACGACGGCATGGCGATCGAATGATCCTTCCTGATCTTACGGTACCTCAAAAGGGGATCTATCCCACCATGGTCCTCTTTCGACCACGCAGACGGACCGCCTCGAGTCGTTTCAACGTGGCCTTGCCGCGATCCCTTGAGGCACCGGTCCCATTCGAGGCGGCGGATTCCTCGAGGTACCCTGCCAGGATGAGCTCGAATTGTGGCCCGCTGGACGGGTGCGTGGAGAGAAAGGCGCGTTCGAGGACATAGAGGTCCACGGCGTAGTCTTCGATCGAGACCGACACGGATCCGAGTCCCAAATCGATCAGCGTCACCCGCCGGCGCTTCTCCTGCTTCTCCTTCTCCTTTCTCCCGACTGCCATGCCGGACTCCATCTCGCCTCCAGCCGCTGTCTCGCTAGTCTTCGGTATAGTTGGGGCTAGGAGGAGGTTGGAGGTCGTCAGGTCCCCATGACATACTTCCGCTGCATGCATCTTGGCAATCACGCGTCCGATATCCCTCATAATCTCATTCACCTCTTCATCATCACCCTCCCTTCTTCCTGTCTTGTCCGTGCTTACTTCGTCCTGTACCGTTCCTTCTGCCATACGTACATCGCCGAGTTCCAAGGCAGCATTACTGTCCCGCGAAAGCAAGTAGTCACGCACGCTCTCGCCGGGTATGTACTCCATATACAAATCCCCACGACCAACATCCACAAAAAGCACCGCGGGAACAGGGACTCCCGCACGCCGAAGACGCTGCAACAGTCTCGCCTCCATCAAGAGCCGGTGCGTCGTCAGGCGACGGTCCAGTGTCGGGTGACGGTACGGTTTCGGTGGTCGGTGTTTGCGCACACATCGTTCGCCCAGCAAGGATGTCGTCGTCGTCGTCGTGTCTGAGTGTTCTTCGGCGAGACGAGGGAGGATGCAGGATGTGTAGGCTAGTGCTTCTGCTCCTTGCTTGATGAGTGTCTCGCCTGGAAGCATGTGACCCAACGTCGTCGTTGTTGTCATCGCGGTCATCCTGTACGAGTCGTGACGGGATACGATAGAATAACTTGCTGGCAAGTGCGTCTAGCCGCGAGACGTGCACGATTTTCCGGAGATGCCAGACAGCGCTCTCGGAAATCCACTCGAATTATGACGACAATTGGATATTATCGTCGGCTTTAATTGACAACATCCAGTACAGCAGATCAAGTGCTTCTTGAATGGTTGTGACAGCTGACGAAGCGTACAACGGTGCCGACAGAAATGCAAAAACAAAAGGGTTCACCGTCAAGCGTGACCATACTGCGACTGCCGGACAATCGCCTTCGCTAATTGATGCTTAGTAGTGGCCTGCTGTATTTCTACCCTCAGCCGATACTACACTTTAAAGGGCGGAAGACTCGAGCTTACGCCCGGGACTTGCAAGGCCCACACCAGTTTCGAACACGGACCTTCGTCGTACTCAGAACAATCACTAACTGCTCTCCCAGGTACGCATTACACGTGTCTGGACGAGATTATGGTATACTATATATCCGAATCCAGACATCTCCTTCGACCCTGTAACACAAAACTACACATCACATTGACTCGAGGAGAAGACCAAGAGCACAACGTACTCGATTATCTACTGTATATACAAAATCTCCAAATTCTGCACCAACACAATCTAAGAATGACAACAGTCAGTCGCTCCATGTCCGTTGTTGCCGTTCGTGACAGGTGAACCATTCATGGCAGAGTGATCACCATCGACGAGCTCGCTCTGATCATAATGGCGACCATTGACCAAAGTGCTCTGGTTGTCTGACTGGTTGCTCGGCTTCACATCATTGCTCGGATTCATCGTGAACGCACTGCTCGGCTTCAAGGCGACACGGACAACCTCCACGGGCATGACGGGGAAGTCTTCGGGCCGTGGATTGTGCGTCAGACTCCAGGTGTGCCACAAGACCACATCGTCACCATTCTCCGTGTCCAGAGTCTCGTCGCGCGTGCTCCACTGGCTCAGCCCGGTGTCCTCGGTACTCTGATTCGTAAACTCGCCAGAGGCATTGATCTCATTGTCGCGATACTTGGTGACAAAGATTGGATGACGACCAAAGTATGCCCGCTTGTAGCTGTACGATGACGGATTCATCAAGATCATCTGAGACGGATGTGCGTGAAGCTTGTACGAGACTGGCTTTCCTGAAACAGGATTGATCTTGTTGGGGTTCTGGATACTGAAGACTCGGTTCTTGGAGATGTCCAAATCAGCGTGTCCCGGACGAGTGATGGGAGACTTGACCGATTGATAGCCAATGCCCCATGGATTGTCGTCCGAGTCTGGCATAGCATGAGATTCCTCTTGCATGATGACATTTTTGTGTCCATCAAGCATCGGATCGATTCTGATACTGAAAATGTGCTGATGATTGGCAGCCATCACACCTTCACTAACTACAGTTCCGAATTTTAGCTCTTTTGCTTTCTGTATTCCGTCTGCTGTTGTACCGTTGACAAGCTTCGGATCAATGGGCATAGTACTGAGGATACCGGTCGCGCGAGTTTCGTGGTGCACATTTGCTGCCAGGTCAAATTCCCAGGCTCATTCAGTCAGTAAACACTCGGGACGAATATGACAGGTCTTACCAAAGATGTATTCGTAGTTTCCCACGGTCGCAATTGTCTGTACCACAAGCTTTCTGTTCCGAATGCATCGGGCCTTTTCGTTGCGATAATTTGTGTGCTTCCAGAGAATGCCATCGTCAACTTCATGCATGCAAATGACATTCTTCATCACCACTGGCAAACCCTGCCCACTAGAGACGACTCCGTCAAAGTACTTGATAGATCCGAGACAGTCACAGCCGAGACCGAGCTTGTTGGCCATCAGTCCAATGCCAACATCACCGAAATCAAAAGCTTGTTTGCGGTGGTAGGGACTTCTCGGATCGCCATATGGCACCGTCATTTCTGACACTGCAAGTCTATAGAACAGTGGACGACCATCATAACGAACATTGTGGATAACCAAGCCTTCCCTGAGATTGAACCCGACTCTGAATTGCCACTTTTGCCACGATACCTCGTGCCCATCTACAGTGAAGCTAGGGCCTTCTGGTTGCTTGACAATCAAGGGTTTTACTTGGTCCTTGCGGAGTCCTTCAGCGGTCAACTCGTGAGCATATTCACAACCTGAGACCTCTTCCCAAGCATCTTCACCCGATGAAGTCTTGTGATCGATTCCCATGGGTAGGCGGATAATGTCCACAAGCTCATGACTGTGTCCGTCAAAGACTGGAGAGAAATCTAGAGGTCGAGCATAATGGTTTGATTCGTTCAGCTCAGCATCACAATCTTTGGTCACGTACATATAACACTGAAACAATCGTCGAGTGTTATCAGAAGTTTGTGTGCCGTACATCCAGGGATCAATGCATACCGTGTAGCCTTTGGCGAGCTTGAGACGCTGTATTTCTTTCATCACAGTCGGGTGCCTCAAACATATCGCCTCCAGTTCCATCATCTCTTCGTAGTGTATTGGAGCCTGAGTCCTCTCCGGCAGCAATTCGTCTTTTTCCACCGTGCCGGTGCTCAGGTTGGTCCAAATCTTGTGCAACTGAACGGGACTTGTAGCCTCTTTGCCATATACCCATAGATATGCGCGGACCCTACGATCTGGCATTCGTGGGAGAGTCTTTTGCAGTCGCTCAGCCTCAATATAGGGTGCGAGCTCATCTTTCGCAGGCTCTTGTAAGTCGATCTGCTGAAACCTGAATTTAGAGGTTGCGAATCTCTTCGAGATCAACTTCGCAGCAAACTCGATTTCATCCGCGCGAATCGGATCGAGAGGATGTGGTATGATAGTCATGGTTGCCGGACCTGACAGTGCGTGAGAGTCAAATATATCTTCTATCTTGCACGGTCTGTGTGTGACTCCTTACGAGCGAAGGGGAGGATATCGGTATACCTTATCACGGAAGTACCTCTAAATGGTGGCGGCTTTGAAGTGGCCGTGGAGGCGATTGTGGGGCAAATTGGGCGCCGATCGCTCGCAATGGCATAACGGCAGCTGTAGCTGTTGTATACATATATATATATATGTGTGTATATTATATACGTGTTTAATGGCACATGATGTCTTCTGAAGAGAGCTTGACACCACGAGTGATTTCGTGCTGGCTCCGATCGCGATGCATATGATGGACGCTGGGTGAGTTCGTGCGGCTGAATTGCGGTCAAATGACATAGGCAAATTCTGCGGAAGAACATCGGAACTTTGGATGCTGAGGCAAGCTCTGGACAAGTTCTTCATCCAAGCAGCACTGACCATGCATATGGCAATTAGAATGAATTTCTTGGTGGTGACTTGTAGTGGTTTTGTATTTTGTCCCTTGCAGCTGATGGTCGGGATCTGAAATGATATCACCGGCATAAAAGCTTTCTTCTAATTGCAAATACGTCTCCTGAGTTTAGGTCAGACACAATGTCTTTGAGTCTTGACTCGGTTGCCAGACAGGCTAGAAGCATGCTAAAGCTACCGCGAGAATTGGACCGCTGTCGTCCTCATCAGACAAGATCGTACAGCATACGGATACAGCTCACGTCCTTGCCATCAGCACTCGGGAAAAGCTTCGAAAGACATGCTCATCAGCTGCAGCAGCAGCATCAACGGCGAGTGCGTGCGTCTCAACGGCGAATGTTCCAAGCTTCGTGTGGCTTCCCGTCCCGCGCCGCTTGGCTGGAGCCGTGCACACGTCGCTCCTCTACACACAACTTCAATTCATATCGACATACTATAGCTACCCCTATCCTCACACTCGGCAGGTCCTGTTCTATCGCTGCACGCAAGATGTGTCAAGGTAGTACTACCATGGAAAGAAATGTCTTACCGACCAACGTCGTCCCGCGGTAAAGTGCTTCCAATATTGTCATGTGGGGCCTCTCAATACTGACGAAACAGGCATTATGATGTCCACTATACCGATGTCGATATGTCTGCATGGACCTTCAAGGGAGATCTGACCGTTATACTTGATGTAGTACAGGAAAGCTCGAAGATAGTACTGAATTGCGCCGAACAGGAGATCCATTCTGCCGCCGTTGCTGGTCAGTCATCGTCTGACATCAGTTATGACAAGAGTGAGTCACGCGCAACGATTTCCTTTTCTACGCCGATCGCGACTGGAAAAAAAGTTGAATTGAAGTTGAAGTTTAGTGGCATAATCAATGACACAATGGCTGGATTCTACCGATCTTCGTACATCAACCAGAAGACTGGCGAAAAGGAGTTCCTGGCCACAACTCAGATGGAGGCTACGGACTGTCGCAAGGCTTTCCCGTGCTGGGACGAACCTGGGCTCAAGGCCACCTTTGGAGTGACCATTACTGCAGATGAAAAGTACACAGTTTTGTCCAACATGGACATCAAGTCAGAAAAGGTTGAGGGAGGAAAGAAGACGACCACATTCAACGATTCCCCAAAGATGTCTACCTATCTTGTGGCCTGGACGATTGGCAATCTCGAGTACATCGAGACCCATACTCCCGGTATTCACATGGAGAGGATTCCTGTTCGTGTCTACAGCACTCCTGGCTTGTCACACCAGGGCAAGTTTTCCTTGGCTTTAGCTGCACAGACGCTAGAGTTCTTTTCAAAGACCTTTGACATACCATATCCTCTCCCAAAACTTGATATGGTCGCCATTCCTGACTTTGCTGCTGGTGCCATGGAAAACTGGGGACTTGTCACCTACCGAGTGGTTGACTTGTTGTACGATGAAAAGACCTCGGGAGCAAATGTCAAGGAAAGAGTTGCGGAGGTTGTGCAGCACGAGCTGGCGCATCAGTGGCACGGTAACCTTGTGACAATGGACTGGTGGGAAGGTTTGTGGTTGAACGAAGGTTTTGCTACCTGGATGTCCTGGTACTCCGCCAATCACTTTTATCCGCACTGGCAAGTATGGGACAAGTACGTCACTGACAATCTTCAGTCTGCGCTTCGTCTGGACGGTCTCAGAAGCTCACATCCTATTGAGGTACCTGTCCAAACTGCTGAAGACATCAACCAGATCTTTGACGCCATTTCATATAGCAAAGGTAGTTGTGTCATTCGCATGATCTCCAAGACCATTGGAGAGGATGTCTTCCTAGCTGGAATCCGACGATATTTGAAGAAGCACGCATATGGAAACACGAAGACGGAGGATCTATGGGAGTCCCTGACGGAGGAGTCTGGCACAGATGTCAGTAAGATTGCTGACTTATGGACAAAACGAATTGGATATCCTGTGATCAGTGTTACGGACAAGAAGGACGAGATTAAGGTTACGCAGAACAGATTCTTGACTACTGGTGATGTCAAATCGGAAGAGGATGAGACACTGTTCTGGGTACCTTTGGCACTAACAACAATCGACAGCGAGGGCAAATCAAAGGTCGACACAGACGCAGTTCTCTCCACGCGTACATCCTCCATCAAGGTCGGCAGTGGCAACGTGTACAAACTAAACACTGGACACTCAGGCATTTACCGTGTCAACTATACGCCAGAGCATTTGACAAAACTTGGTAGCATTGGTGCAAAATCACTACCACCAGCAGACCGAGCTGGTCTGGTGGCTGATGCTGGTGCCTTGGCCGTATCTGGTTATGGCAAGACAAGTGGGCTGCTAACACTCATTGAAGGCTGGAAATCAGAGAAGGACTTTGTGGTCTGGACTGAGGTCGCCGGACGACTCGCCACAATCGATGCTGCCTGGACGTTTGAGGACGCGAGCGTGCGTGACGCCCTCAAGTCCTTCAAACGGGAATTGTTCTCCGCTCCAGCAGCTGCACTTGGCTATCATTTCACCGGGAATGAGGACGACTTTGTCGAGGATCAGCTCAAGTCACTCTTGTTTGCGGCAGCCGCGGCGGCTGAGGACAAAAAGACTGTCGAGGCGGCGGACAAGATGTTCAAATCATTCGCTGCCGGAGATAAGGACGCGATCCATCCGAATTTGCGTGCGTCGGTCTTCAAGGCGGCGCTCAAGTCGGGAGGTGAAGCAGAATACGAGGTCCTGCTAAAGACTTTCCGTGATCACAACAACGGCTCCGACCTCAGAAACACGGCACTCCGCACGCTTGGTTACTCGACCGACCCAAAGCTGATTCAGCGGACTCTGTCCATGGTGGAGAGTGACGACGTCAAGAGCCAGGATCTCATGTACCCACTGATTGGTCTGAGTGCGCACAAGGAAGGCATCGAGGCAATGTTCAAGTACTTGACCGAGCACTACGATCTGGTCAACAAGAGGGTTCCCAACTCGGTGGGCAGTCTCAAGGGCACAGTCATCAGCGTCATGACGTCCGGCTTCACGACCCTCGACAAGGTGGACGAGATTAAAAAGTTCTTTGCCGACAAGGACACCAAGGCCTTTGATCAGCGGCTGGAGCAGGTATATGACGGTATTCGCGGACGAAGCAATTGGGTCACCCGGGATCGGGACGATGTCGCGAGTTTCCTGAAAAAGTACATGTGACTGGCCGACAAATCTCACCTATAGAAATTCTCATCATCTTCTACTTTGTCTGTAGCTGTAGACAGAAAGAACAACTTTCCCATGTCTTGCCTTTCCATACCTTGTGCTTGCTTTTGCTTGACACTTCTTCTCGAGTACACAAGGACTACCAATCGCGAATTCACCAATTAGAGATTCAGGTCTCAATGGATGGTCTTCGACAATAGAAATCATTCCGGACAAGGATTATGGTTGATTTGTACAGATTTCTATAAATTCATGACTGTATATATACACGGACAGAATAAGGGAAGAAGATCAGGGTTGGAATGGGGGAGATAGGATCTAAGTAGAAGGCACGACGTTGCGTAGTGATTGGGCGACGAGTTGAGCGACCATCTGGAGACTCCAGAACCCAATAGCCTGCATCCTTCGCCTCCTCTTCCGCCGCTCAGTGATCCCCTGTACAAAAGCATCATATAGAGCGAGCGAGATGGATGCTTGGAGACCACAATCCCACCAGGTCCAGCTGCCTGCAAAGTTGGAGACGGGTAAGGCCACGAGGGCGTGGATGGGGATGTAGGTCCGTCGGGAATTGATGTATGCCACGATCGGGCGGACCAGTGTCGCGTTGATGTAGCTCAGGTCGTGCTGGACCAGGGGAACGTGGGCGCGCGCGTCGGAGAGCTTGAAGTGGACGTCAATCTCCACGCACGGCTCTTCCGTCCCGCCTGTCGCAGCGGCAGGCCTGGCGTGACTCATGAGCATCGACGTGGTCGTCTGTGCCAGCGTGCCCTCGGAGAGCACCGAATTGGCCAGGTGGGGGTGCACCGACTCGGCGATATTGTTGAGCACCTCGTCCACGAGACCCGAGTGGCCATTTTCCGCGGGGATCGTAATGTCTGCCAGGATATCGCACGTCCCCTCCGTGATCCAGCCCATCGCGCCCTCCACGCCTTTATTGATGTGGTCGATGGCGATGCCGTCCATGCGGAACCGAGTCTCACGCTTCGTTGCGCCCTTTTCCGAAAGCGAGGCGGACGCGCTAAAGGACTGTTTCGGGTGCAGCGTGATCAAGCTGTTGTCGTACGCGCCAGACATGTGATTCGCGCACAAGAGATCGTAGAAGAGTGTCCGCTTGCGCAGGCGGGGAAGGTCGAGTGAAAAGATGCTCGCCGTGAAGGGCCGGAAATCGTGCGGCTGATGGACCGTCACCAGCAAATCCTCCAGCTTGAAGGAATCAATCTCAAAGTCGCCGTACTGCGGTTCGTGTCGGAATGAGAGGGGATCGCGGGCACTCGTCTCGGGATCCCAATGGACGAATGTGCGGTCAATGACGCCCCGTACACCCTTCAGCTCGATATCCTTGAGTAATCCCTTGCCATTCCACCACTTCATGAAACTCAACGTGACGTTGACAGTCTCGATGGTGACGTCGAACTGGGTATAATTCGTGTCTTCGTCGGCAGGAATCGCTGCACGACCGCCGGGATTGTCAGCTAGCAAAGGCGCTGGCAAGAGTTTTGCAGCAGCCTCGGCAGTCGCCTCTTGCAACGTGCCTTTACGCACACCTGCGGGCAGAGCCAAGCTCTTTGGCCGTCGAGACACAAAGACATTGGAAAATGTGATGCAGCCCGACTTCCACTGAGGTACAATGGCACTCTCGAACACGACGGTGACTCCCGAAGAAGCCGTCAGGTAGTCGCCCACTTTGCTGGCAAGGTATTCTTGCGCGGAGATCGTGTTGACTGCAGCCAGTCCGAGAGAGACAAAGGTCGTGGTACCTGCGATGATCCAAAAGATGTGGGCAAACACGATCCAGGAGAAAAAGGCAGAGTAGTCATCCGCACGAAACGGCCGATTAGATCGCGTCAGCGCCCATTTCGAGCGTATCTTGAGTCGCGCGAGGACCCCCGAAGCCGTGGAGAGCAGTTCTTGCTTCGTCGGCACAGACTGCGGTATTGTAGGGAGATGCGGCAAGAAGGACTTGTCATCGGCATCTTTCTTGTCGTTGGCTTCACGCAATGCATTGGTCGTGGATGTAAATTGTCGTGAAGGGAGGTTTTGTATTATATTGCCATGAAGTGGACAGGAAGAAATTTTCAGACGCTGAAAGACAAAGGCTGTGCTGCTATGCTGAAGATTCAAGATTGGTTTCGCGGGCGTAGTTGCAATCGTCCGGGGTAACCATGCATGCTTCGAAAGAAATTGCGATCGCTTCATAAACCGCAGAGTGAAGAGCGAGGCATGTCAGTCGATTATGCTCTGAGCATGATATGAGGATGATGTGCCCCGAGTCGACAAGAGCAGTCTATCGCCGACACGGAAATGAGAAGGGGACAGGATAGAGGTGTGGCCAGAGCAAGTACAAGTTGTCAGCAGGATAATCCCAGCCAGCCTCGATGATGATGATGTCTGCTGCCTAAACTGCTTCGCGGGACTTTTTTCCCTCTTGAAATACGCGGCCGCCTCCACTTTTTTTTCCTTCTGCCCGCGCTTCCTGCCGCCGCCACCTTGTTTCTTCGGTTGTCTGCTGGTTGAGATTTTTTATTTTTCTATACTAGCATCGATATGGTCGTTCGTAGAGATAAGGAGCATTGTAACGGGATCTTACTGCGCTAGAAGTACGTCGCAATACAATCTAATCGAAGTATAAAGAATAAAATCACGACATGGCGGACGTGGAGATGAGGAGTGCTGCTCTGCCTGCAGCACCTGCAACAACTACAATGGATCTGGACGTTGAGGGTGTGCCTCACTTTGCACCTGCCAAGGAGCAGGCCGTACGTGTCAAGCCATCGTCGCAAAAAGTGCCCATCCCACCGCACAGGATGTCGCCGTTAAAGGCGGCATGGCCCAAGATATATCCGCCGCTGGTCGAGCACCTGAAGCTGCAGGTGCGCATGAACATCAAATCGCGCGCGGTGGAGCTGAGGACGTGCAAGACGACAACGGACTCGGGTGCGTTGCAGAAAGGTGCGGATTTCGTCAAGGCCTTTTCACTCGGCTTTGACACGGACGATGCGATCGCCTTGTTGCGGCTGGACGATCTCTATATCGACACCTTTGAGATCAAGGACGTCAAGACGCTGCAGGGAGACCATCTCTCGCGAGCGATCGGCCGGATCGCGGGCAAGGACGGCAAGACCAAATTTGCTATTGAGAATGCCACGCGGACGAGGGTGGTGTTGGCAGACTCGAAGATTCACATCCTGGGTGGCTTCCAGAACATCAAGGTGGCGAGGGATGCGGTGGTGAGTCTGATCCTGGGATCACCACCAGGCAAGGTCTACTCCAACCTGCGGAACGTGTCTGCACGCATGAAGGAGAGGTTCTGAGGAGGTAATTCCAAAAGGAACGGGGAAATGGAAAGTAGAAAGCGCGCGGTGTATATAGACAGACGGGAGCATAGAAAGGGGCCAATGTACAGTGTTGCAGCAGCAGCAGCGCAGCAAGTGAGCGTAGGTTATATGAAATGTCACATCATCAAGTCCAGACAAAGGGGCTGAGCTGCTTGACAAGAGCAGCAGCAGGAGCGGATCCACACATGTATTGCATGCAAGTGCAAGGTCAACACGTCCAGACTGCCTGCGCATCCGTGAGACAAGATGACTGGGCCGGGGGAGAGAGAGAGCGAGAGAGACTCGTCTGGAGACTGAGCTGGAGCCAGAGCCAGACCATCCATCTGGAGAACGCCTTCACGCTCGCTCGCCGTCTCGTGAAGAGGAGAGACAATCAGAGAGCAGAGAAGTTGGAGATGCGCTGAATAGCCACCAGCAGCAGCAGCAGCAGCAGCAGCAGCAGCAAAGGCAAGTCTGGCAGTCTGGCAGCTTGAGCGGGAAATCTGGGTCCCCGTCCCTGCATCTCAGCCGCCCGCACCGATTCGCTCATCTTTTTTTTTCCCCCCCTTCAAATCAGTCTGCGGCTTGCACTCTAAACTCTCTTTCCCTCCCTTTGCCTCGTCCTCCCTCACTCACTCTGTCGTTCCGCCGCGCATTTCCCCCCGATTGAGTGTTTTCGCCCTCAGTGCTGTCACCACCACCAGCCAGCAGTCCCTTGGGACCCTTTGCCCTCCCTCCCTCTCTACCATCCATCCTGCTTGCCTCTTCTGTCCTTGCCATTCTTCTTTCTGTTCTACTGTTCAGCTAGATCCCACCATCACCGTCATCCTCGTCAAAGGTTTTCATCACAGTTGCCGTACCAAAGAGTGCTGCACCAGCTGCCCACCACGTCGCTCGCAAATTCTGTAGCAGGTTCCATCCCCTACAACAGCCTACGCCTGGTGCTCCTCAAACTTGAAGTGAGCTACTGGAGTGTACCGATGTATGTCCCATGTCCTCTCGAAGTAGAAGAAGAAAAGGAGGCGACGATCGACTGACACGATTCGTAGTCCCTAACATCGTTTACTCCCAACACCCAAAGCCGCATAGCACACCATAAGAGAACCTTAAGAGGGTTCTCTTTTCTCTTTCTGTCGTCAGCGTCAACTGAGCGCAAATCAGCAGCATCTTATAAGTTTACAAACATTTGCAACATTCATGTCATCTGGCCTTGAAGTTTTGCCTCAGACCCAGTTTCCCGACTACAGTTCAAGTTTACCGACCGACCTCGTTTCCCCTGACCTCTTAGGCAGGATGGCACCAGCGACACTGATCAGCTTGCACGACAGTGTCAAGCACGCCGAACAGGATGACCACGCGAAAGCACTCATCAAGAAGGCCATCATCAAGCAGATTGCATCGATCGACGATCTAAATAATCGTTCTGCCTATACTAAAAGCAACCTCTATGAGGACGAGGATAACGCCAACCTCATGACTGACGACAGCGAAGCTGGTGCAGCATTCTTTGTCGCCGATCTCGGAGAGGTATATAGACAACACATCCGGTGGATGCAACATTTGCCTCGAGTCATGCCACACTATGCCGTCAAATGCAACCCGGACAATCAGGTCTTGCGTCTGCTTGCAGACTTGGGCACCGGTTTCGATTGTGCTTCCAAAGCCGAAATTCAGCAAGTTCTCGACCTCGGAGTTAGCGGCGACAGGATCATCTACGCGAATCCGTGCAAGGCTGCGAGCTACATTCGATATGCCGGACAAGTCGGCGTGCAAGCGACGACATTCGACAATGCCGAAGAACTACACAAGATTGCCAAGATCAATCCCGGCGCCCAATTGTACCTGCGGATCGTGACGGACGACTCTGGTGCCCTCTGTCAACTTGGGCTCAAATATGGAGCGCCGCTCAACACTACAGGCTCGCTCCTGCGCTTGGCCAAGGAGCTGCGATTGAATGTGGTCGGTGTCTCCTTCCACATTGGCTCTGGCAGCTCGGACCCTTTTGCGTTTGTGGATGCTGTACATCGTGCGAGATTGGTCTTTGACGAGGCTATCCAGCTTGGATTCGATATGCACACGCTCGACATTGGCGGTGGATTCGGACACGACAATTTCGAACGATTTGCCGCCGTCATCACCCCGTGTCTTGACGAGCTCTTTGACGAGTCCATCAGAGTCATCGCGGAGCCTGGGCGTTACTACGTTGCCGCGGCTTTCACTCTCGCAACGCAAGTCATTGCTCGGAGGACCGTATACCCGGACTCTGACGCCGAGCCGCTCCCAGGCACGACGAGCAACAATTTCATGTACTACGTCAACGACGGGGTCTATGGCAGCTTCAACTGCATCATGTTTGATCATCAGAACCCACAACCTCGAATCTTGACTCATGGAGGCAAGAACTTTTTCGCCGTGCCAGCCACGGCACCTGTCCTGCAGAAGCAAAGGGTGCGATGCTCCATCTGGGGCCCTACTTGCGACTCGTTGGACTGCATCTCGAGCGAGTCCTACCTGCCTTTCGTCATGGACACGGGAGACTGGCTGTACTTTGACGAGATGGGGGCGTACACTCGCTGTGCCGCCAGCAAGTTCAACGGCTTCAATCTGAGCAAGGTCATTTACGTCAATTCCGAAGTGTGATGGGTTTGCAGTGGTTTCTGGTCTAGTTGCAACGAAAAAGTGGTTTTGCATGTAATGTTGTGCGTTATGTCATATGTCATCATGAGCTTATTAGAATCAAGCGATCACTCCAGAGTCTTGTCCTCTTCATGACCGCTGACGTTTGACTATACGTGAAAAAGTGAGGACCTTGCCTGGATTCTGCTGCCTTCGATGCAAACCACAAACCAATCGTCACTAAAGCAGACAAAGTTGCATTTTGGGTGGCGCTTGCTCTCGAGGTGGAGGACGCCGTGCACTCCACAACTGTGCCATGCCCTCACCAAGCAATTGCCAGGCCTCGTCATTCACTAGTCACTCATGATTCATCAACAAGTGCTCGAAACCATTCCCTCGACTGCAATTCCATAGACAAGGCCATCGACGAATAGCATATCTTTTCATCAGTTTCGAGATAGTTCCAAAAGTACGAAGTCCGAGTCAATCAACAGAATCGTCCAAAACATGACTATCTCCATGACGGGTCGTGCACTCTCGTCCAGCTTGCGACAACGAATCTGCAAGACGATACTCATCACCCGGTCACCACTGACCGTGAACAACGCAGCGACGACGAGGACGACGATATATTCGACACGACACGCGTCGTCGTTGCCGAATATCCCGGAAACCCTAAAATCCTCGCCCCTCTTCGCCAAACTCCGCGACTCCCCCATCATAATGGCGGAAATCATCAAGTTGACGACGCTGTTTGAGCGCAAGGGGATCAAGATGGATGCCGGGAAGCCTAGTTTCACGGACATGATGACGTTGGCGCGGGATGGGGAGGTTCAGGATGCGATGGGGCGGTTGAAGCGGGTTATGGATGAGCAAGGTGTCACGGTGGATGTGCAGGCGTTGCTCAAGAATATGCCGAAATAAGGGATGATCCTTCCGTTCGAGGGTACGCTGGAATAGATTTAAGACTATACTGACAGGAGGGACTGTTGATGGCGACCATGGTTACGGTATATTCTTCGCGCCGGGACGAGCAATTTGGGAACGGAGACATAGCATTCGTGCTCGATCGAGCGATCGTGGCATCACTTCAGATACGGGTATGCAAGGCACATGAAACGGACAGTACCGTGCCATAGACGATAGCACGCACGACGAATTTCGTTAGCAAGTAGAATAACGCGCAATTCACTGCTCTTAAATAAGATTATACTGCGAACATGACCAGATTCAAGCCTGCAATTTATCTTGTCCTTGAGTGAATTGACATGTAATCATACAAAGTATTGAGCGCTTCTGCACCTGAGGGGACTGTAACTTTGAGTACAGATGCAAGCTGAATCTCATGCGATCCAAATCTGCATCTCGATAGAATTTCGCCTTGAGCTTGTTTTGTGAGATGTTGGACGCGCGAATCTCAGAAATCTCCTGCCGCAGCGTGGGGATTTCACCCGCAAAATGACGCACGCACGCCGGCTTTTCGCCAGGCTGAGGCGACGTCACTAGGTACTTTCTCCTCCTACTAGTACACAACAACACACTCAGTGTGTGCAACTGAAGGGAAAGTAATTTCTACACTAGGCCATACTTAATCAATACAGTTAGACAAGACAAGATGCCTGAAAAGTACGAAGGAGTGACGACTGCGTTCCCTGTGGAGAGCATCAAGGCTCAGACGCAAGGTCCGGACAAGGAGGAAAAGACAAAGGAACAGACGCCCGGCCATGACAAGAACATGGATCCACTGGCGGTGTGGACGCAATTCGAGGAATTTGACGACGACGGCAAGCCGTACTTGCGTGACTATGTGCCCGGTGGACGACTGAAGAACAAGGCGGCTCTCATCACGGGAGGAGATTCGGGCATTGGTCGATCGACGGCCATGTTGTTTGCCCTCGAGGGTTGCGACGTGACCATCGTTTACTTGCCGGAGGAGGAAAAAGATGCGCAGAACGTCAAGTCGTGGATCGAGAAGAAGGGACGCAAGTGCGAGCTCATCGCCGTGGACCTCCGTAAGGAGGAGAGCCCGCGCAAGATTGTCGAGGAACACATGGCGCGCTTCAAGCGGCTGGATGTCTTGGTCAACAATGCCGCACGACAGAGCATGTCGATGGAATTCGCGGAGATTGACTTGAAGGACGTCGAGTCCACCTTCCGCCTCAACATTCTCGCCATGTTTGCCGTGACAAAATACGCGCTGCCGTACATGAAGCGCGGGGGTTCCATCATCAACACCACCTCGGTCGCGGCGTACATGACCAATCCTACCTTGGTCGACTACTCCTCCACCAAAGGCGCCATCATGTCCTTTACAAAGGCACTCGCACTGCAGATTGCTCCCAAGGGCATCCGCGTCAACGGTGTCGCGCCAGGCATCATCTATACCCCGCTCCAGCCGGCCTCCAACCCGTCCTCAAACATGGAGGAACTCGGCAAGGACGAGTGTCCCATGGGCCGTCCGGGACAGCCCTCCGAGGTCGCCAGCTCATTCGTGTTTTTGGCCTCTTCCGAGTCTTCCTACTTTACCGGCCAGATCCGTATGACCATCTTTACTGAATGTCAGTTCAATGCTAATTGGTATAGTGCACCCCAACGGAGGTATCGAGGTACAGTCGTAAACACTATAATCTATTCAGTCACGATGACGAGACGAGACGAGACGAGACGATGAGATGATTTATGAGAGAAGAAGTATTAGCTAGCATAGCATGGAATATAAACACATTTCCATCTGATCGTGTTGCAAGTACGACTGAACCTCGAGCTCCTCCACAAAAATCCGAGTGTTGCTCAGATATACTGTACCGTTTCGTAGTATATAGAACTCATGCATTAGTTCTAAAATCGAAGGACATATTTGGACCGGACATATCAATAGTATGAGTGCGCTGCGTGCGTCGTTGCGTGCTTCGCGTACTCTACTCAACCGTCATATATCGATTACCTCCGCGATACATACCGGCACGACTTCGACGACGACTACGACACTATCGGAAAAACTACAGAACCTTCGGATCCAGAATACATTTTACGCAAAAGTGCACGTCGGTGATAAATCCTACGTCGTGACGCGCGGCGACGTGATTCATCTCCCGGTATCCCTCCCGCGTACGGCCGTGGGGGACGTCTTGAGGTTGGATAATGTTTCGGCGTTTGGGTCCCGGGACTACACCTTGTCCTCTCCATCCCTCCCGTCTCCCACTCTTTCATCTCTCAACAACACTACTACTACTTCTACACAGAGGGTGATGGGTTCGGCAGGACAAAAGAGCAGTAGGAGGACAGGAGGAACGGAGGTCGGCAGGACGGAGAGGGAATATATCTCGACGGGCACGGTGAAATGTACCGCGACGGTGATTGAACACACAAAACAACCCATGGTGACGACCATCAAAAAGAAGAGACGGAATCGACATGCGAAAGCAGTCAAGCGGAAACAACCGTATACCGTCCTCAGGATCCGCGACCTCGAATTACTCCACCCATAATCCAATCCAATCCCTCCCTCCGTCACTCCTCCTCTTCTTTCATCTTCTTTTCATCTAGGTTCAGATCTAGTCGAGCCTGGACTTTTGGACAGCATTGCGGCGTCGTCGTCGTCAGCGGGACGAAAAAGATTTGTATATACAAGGTAAAAACCACGCACGTACAAAGTACACTCATAAAAGAGTTAGCAGTTTACATGCATGATTTTCTTTTTATTTTCCCGTGTTGAAAACCCCCACTACACCATGACATATGTAAATGACTGGACCCCTTCTTTACACTGTTACTCCGACTATTTCTCCCATCTTTTTGAAATTTTTGCAACGATGTGATCTGATATGGATAGGATACAACTAGTAAATGGCGTTTGCGCGCTGGGAGGGAGGTGGATTGTCAGGGATATCCGTCTGACCGTGCCCGCCAATGGCATGACTCGCACCATTATGGTGGCCTTGTGCTGCATTCGCAATGGCCGTACCTGGATTATAGGGCGTGTGATTTTCCGCCGCCTGACGTTGTCCCTCTGGAGGTCCACTACTCGACCTGCCCGGTCCCTCGCCCGACAAGTCGTGCATCTCATACCCATTCATGGCGGCAGCATCGTCGTTCAACGCCTCCGCCTGCTTAGCCTTGCCCTTGCCGGAACCACCGTTCGAGTCATTTGAAGAATCGTCGGCGATGCCTTCCACTGGCACGCCCCAAGTGAATGGATTCCTGCGAGCCTCGACGTAGTCGAATGCGAATTCACCGATCTGGTCCTCATCGATACCTTTCAGCTCACCGTCCTCTGATGCTCTCAATGCCAGACCAGGAATTTTGTCGAGGATGACACAGATGAGACACGTCATGACAAACGTCCATGCGGTACAGACGACCACCCAGACGATTTGCTTCCATATCGATGACCAATGGTGCGACATGAACCCGCCAATGCCATAGTTTACCGCGTCCAAGGAAGTGATGTAGTCTGCACCAAAGAGCGCACAACAAATCAGTCCAACCATACCGCCAACACCGTGCTCCGCAAACACATCCATGGCGTCGTCAATCTTGACGAGGTACTTGAACTTGGTGGCATAATTGCAGCATGCTCCAGCAAGGACGCCGACTGCGACAGACGTGGAGATGTTGATGTATCCAGAAGACGGTGTGGCTGCGACCAAACCTGCGACTACCCCGGAACAGAAACCCACCATGGTGAATGATCGTTCCAAACGGAAATCTAGCAGACACCAAGTTATCCCTCCCATGGATCCAGCAATATTTGTGGAGGTAATGGAGACAATGGCCCTGAGGTTGGCACCAAACGCTGAGCCACCGTTGAATGCCATCCAGCCGAACCAGAGGAAAGCGGTTCCCATGACGACACTCGTGACACTGTGCGGTCGATGTACAACGACCATTTCGCTGGGACTGTTCCTTCGTGGACCCAAGACAAAAGAGTAGGCAAGGGCGGCAACACCTGATCCAATTTCGACAGGTCCACCACCAGCGTAGTCAAGTACGCCTAGCTTGAACGCCCAACCATTCGAATTCCATACCCAGTATGCCATAGGACAGTACACGATAGTGACCCAGATGAATATGAAGATTGAGGCTGGAATCAAACGACCTCGTTCAGCTACTGCCCCCATGACAAGCGCTACAGTGACGGAGGCAAACATGCCTTGGAAATTGGCATACAGAATTTCGGGGACGAGCGTCGTGCCAGTAGCAGGACCTGCCAATACATTTCGGAGAGCAAAGTTCTTCAGATCTCCAATGAAACCTGATGTGCCGGTAGTCGAGAATGCCAGTGAAAATCCCCAAAAGTACCATTGAAATTGTGTTATTGCAACTGCCACCATACATATCCACAACATGGACAAGGCAGATTTTCGTCGAGCCAAACCGGAATAGAAGAATGCGATACCTGCAGAGTTTAGTACTTGTCGGAGGCGGGACATTTGCATTGAGAAGATCATCATATTCCTCATGAGGATTTCGCAAGCCAAGCAAATCACTCACCGGGTACCATGAACCACACCATGGCTGTTGCAATGATGATGAATGACATATCTCCAGACTGGTAATACAGGTTCAGATTCGTCGTCAGCGAATCACCTCCTGTAGCTGGCGCATCCGTAGTATACGGCACGGTCAGAACTGGCGTCGCCATATCGAGAGTGTGCGTGGGCTGCGAGCCAAAAACTCTTTGAGATGTAGCGCTTCGATCTGTAGACAAGCAGAATCAAAGATGAGTTAGAGGTAAGCAAGAAGTCGCCAGGTAAAAGATGGATACAAACAAAGCAAGTAAAAGTACAGTGAATATGAAGGACATGGGTCGGAGGGACGCAGGATGGTGGGTGGTAGGGTGAATGTCACCGAGGGTCTGAGGACCAAGTTCCCAGCTGCCTGACTGGAGGTTGGACCAGCTACCAAAGCCTGAAATCCAGATCCCGGCCGCGAGAAAAAAGATCGACCCCCAGCTCCACTCCCGGGTGGCGTCCATGGGTGGCGCGTCTCCGGGGACACCAGCAGCTTCGTCGCAACTTCTGCTACTGATAAGGCTTTGCTGCACTGGCATCACCAGCGGGTCACTCGCGAATGTAACGGAGACAATGCTAAGGAGTCTGGCGATGTGTTCAAAAAAGATCTGAGCAAGAGTGGTCAGTTTTGGGCGAACTAGATTCGATTGAGTGAATCAGTGCAACTCACGCAATATCAGATCCGAGTCCTTGAAAACCCTGGAGCAACGTCCCCTCTGCTACGATAAGACTTCTATCACTCTCGGAATATTCTTTGGCCATATCGCATTAGGTACTGATCGTTTGAGGCTCAGAGAGTCGGTGCGCAAAACACCATTCGACCATCGAAGCCGTGGCGTTTGTCAACAGCGTCTAAAACATGAGCTTAAATTCAGAGATAGAGATAGCTAGCCGCCCTCAGTGCTGCCAAGATTCCAATACTTCTTAGTCCGTGCCCACGGCTTGGTAGGTATCTGCCAGTGGTGATGAATGGCCCACAACCGTGCTGCACTGCCTGCAAAAGCTTACATGAGCGCCTAGATCACATGTTGTGTGCACACCATACTGTGCCCAGCATGAGTCTCAATGCTTGGCAAATACTGCGAACCATCAAGGTGTGCCAATAAAGAAGATGTGTAGTTGTCCGTCCTTGGTGAACGCTCTAAAGTCGTCTATGCTTGCCTGCAGAGTGACAAAGTCCTCCTCGGGTGGCAAGAGAACCTTGATGGTGGAGTCCTGACCATCAAAGTATACAGACCACGAAGCTTTACGCCCACTAGTCCGCAGAGATGTACAGAAGTGATGCGAATATCTGGTAGGTAGTGGCATCGCTTGCGCAGGAACCGTCAGCTTTGTTGTAGTACAATCCGCTGGACTGATCATGCTTTGATCGTTGTCCGGCCTTCCATCGTTCGATTCAGGCTCGAGCTGCGTGATCATTGCATGAGATCCTACTTCTGGCGTTGCACCTTTCACTTCCTTCATGCTGGACACTCTGGGTAGCTTATGGACTACTTGTGCAAGCTTGCCTTTTTTCCGCATCTTAGGTAAGGTGTATGTGTCGTCAATTATGAGTGATGTGTATTTTCGGACATGATCAAGCAGTAGTAGCACATCCGAGCGCAGATCCAGATTGATTCGTGCTTTGAGGTCCAGAACTGTCATGACCTGACAAGTCACTCCTGATTTGTCACTGTCATTAGACAGATGGGACATGATGAACAGACCGTCCTTGATCACCTCCCTATTCAGAGCCCTGGCTGGAGTAGCTAGATTGATGAACAATTTCGAGTTGCCCACAATTGTCTTGACGACACCAACCGGCAGCATTTCGCCTACTGCGACTTCTACTTCTGCTCCTGCTGCATGGGGAGAGTTCACAGTGACAACAGGGCGTGGCTTTTGTGTCTCTCTGATGTCCCTGGCAGATGATATACCATCCTGCTCCTGCCTTTCTTCTTGTTGGGAGATGTTGAGGAATGAGAACTTATGCGATATGGGTCTATCGTCTCCGAATTCCAGTAATGGCATATATCAAATATGAGCTTATATAGAATCAACCTGTGTTGTCTGATGATCAGTGCTAAAAGTCACTACTGCTTTTAAAATGGAGAAATATGATCAATTGAGGAATTTGTTATGTCTGCAGCTGTGTATGCATTGTCTTGCCTGGCTTGAAGATACCACTGTTGCTCTGCGCTTGTACGGCTCCTGATTGGACGTGCTTCGAGCACATTTGAAGAATAACCAGAGCTAGGCACGACTGATGCCCGACGTCAGCCGTGCTAGTGCTGGAAGAACAAACGCAATCTGATGTAAATCGAGCTCCACGATCTGCTCCGGCAAGTGTCGTGGCTTACTACCAATCTGGGTATTCTAGCTATAGCTATAGCTACCTACCTATATCTAGGTAGGTAGGTAGGTAGGTATACAAGGAATGACGATTGAGGCACGTTACTCTGCTGCGCTCAGACTGGGAACGTCTACTAGCTGGAGGACGCTAGCTACCATTGCAAAGCTCGAGCTCGAGCGGCGCAGCCAGCGTCTAGACCGTGCGAGCACACGATCTCGTGGACCTCAGCAATTTGACTTCAACTGCCGTGACGATCATTCAATCAGGTGATGCTCCAGCCCTATCTGGACTTCCCCCGCATTTCGCTGGTACGACGGGCGATCTCTATGACCCTCAACCGTTGACCGTCTGGCCGCCCTTGGGACGTATACAAGACACCTCAAGTATCCCCGCCAAGGTCCTCGATCAAGAATACCCTAATTTGAAGATGTCTACCACTGGATCCTGTCTATGCAATGAGATTCGGTATGAATTTACTGGTGCACCAGCAGTAACGGCACTGTGTAAGATCTCCGCATGCGCTCGAATCACAGACACTAATCGTGGGAGGCCACTGCACAGATTGCCAGAAGTGGTCCGGAAGTTCTTCGACCAGGTAAGATCACCAGTCACGTCATCTTCGGCCTCTGACAAGCTTGTAGCAATTCAGTCGTGCCACGAAAGGATTTCAAAGTCACAAAGGGAAAGCCAAAGTCCTACTCCATCACTGGAGACTCCGGAAAGGAAAATCTACATTGGTTCTGTGCCAATTGCGGAAGCTCCCTGTACACGGAACTTGAGGTCATGCCAGACATGACTTGTGTCAAGGTAAGCAGGCTGTTTATTTGTCCTGTAGTTCACATGGCTTACATTAGACAGACTGGCAGCTTGGACAAGGTCGGTGTCGAATTCTACGTGAGTCTCTTTGAAGTGAGGCCTTGTCTGTCAGTGACTAATGTGGTACAGACGAAAGATCGGGCAGCGTATCTGACTCCTGTCTCGGGTGCTGACCAGAAGCCAGCGTTCGGTTGATTGCTATATGTGTACCTCAGGTAGCTCTTGCAGACTCCTAAGCACACGCGTAGGTACAAGTGTACATCAATCTAATGAGTATCTGAAAGAGTTCCCTCTCGAATCAGTGGATATGACCTCGTGGGTTTGGTGCGATGTTGTCTTAATCTCGGTTGAGTAAGCTTCAATTCAGGCATTGAAACAACGATTGATTGCGTTGCATGTGCCTCGTTGATCATACACGCCAAATTTCATTTCGTTCTCATCGTTAACACACATCATACGATTTTGCGCCAGTTCCTTACAATGTATATAGAGTCAACTCGAATCATGTCTGTTTAACAGAAACAGGACGTTGGGGGAATACTGAACGCGTCACGAGGGTGACTCGATTCTGACAAGCCATTTTGTTCGGTCAAGTTATATCAATGGCAATCATCGATTATCTTGCGACCTTGAATCCATTTGGTGACTCGCCCACGACGTTCATTGCGACATGGATAGCAGTCTTCTGGGCATGGCACATCGTGTCTCAGTTTCTGCCATCTGATTCATCAAAGCCACCTGTAGTCTTCCATGTGTTTCCCTTCATCGGAAGTACCGTGACGTATGGCATGGCTCCATACGAGTTCTTCGCGAAACAAAGAGCTATCCATGGCGATACGTTTACATTCATATTGCTCGGGCGCAAAATCACCGTCTTCCTCGGTCCTGCTGGGAACGATTTCGTGTTTAATGGCAAATTGGCATACATGAATGCAGAAGATGCGTACACTCCCTTGACTACACCTGTCTTTGGCAAGGAAGTCGTCTATGACGTTCCGAATCACGTCCTCATGGAGCAAAAAAAGTTTGTCAAGTTTGGGATGTCTATCGAGAACTTTAAGAAGTATGTTCCCATGATTGTGGAAGAGGTCAAGCACTACATCAACACGTCTCCAGCATTTGGTGCTGGAAAGCTTGATCATGGTGAAACGCCACTAATGAAGGCCATGCCAGAGATCACTATTTTCACCGCCTCCCGAACTTTGCAAGGGCAGGAAGTCCGCAATGGATTCGATGCTAGCTTTGCTGATTTATACCACGATCTCGACAAGGGCTTCACGCCAATCAATTTCTTAGCTCCTTGGTTACCACTACCGGCGAACAGGAAACGAGATAAAGCACAGCGCAAAATGGCTCAAACTTACTCGGCAATCGTGGCAAAACGCAGAAATACAGGCGAGGATCCTGCGGAAGACATGATCTGGAATCTCATGAATCAAACTTACAAAGATGGACGGGCTCTGAACGATACAGAGATAGCAGGTATCATGATTGCTCTTCTCATGGCAGGTCAGCACACATCTGCGGCAACATCTGCGTGGATCCTTCTTCATTTAGCAGAGCAAAAAGGACTTGTCGAAAGACTCTTTGAAGAACAAAAGAGAGTTGTAGGCACTGACGAGGACGGCAAGCTCAAGGATCTCGACTACGAGCATCTGAAAGATCTGCCACTTCTGAACTACTGCATCCGTGAGACTCTTCGCATGCACCCTCCGTTGCATTCCATCATGAGAAAGGTGACAAAGGATCTGCCTATACCAAACACGAAGTGGCATGTCCCTAAAGGTCACTATGTCATGGCTGCTCCCGGTGCCTCCGCGATGGATGCAGAGTTTTTCCCAGCTCCCGACAACTTTGAGCCAGAGCGATGGGTCAACAAGAAGGATACAGAAGACACCGAAAAGATTGATTACGGATATGGTCTTGTGAGCAAAGGAGCATCTAGTCCTTACTTGCCATTTGGTGCTGGTCGTCATAGATGCATTGGAGAACAGTTCGCCTACCTGCAACTCGGTACGATCATCTCCACATTTGTACGTGAGCTTGAATTCAAGCTGCCGCCAGGACACAAGGTTGCCGAACAGGACTTTACAAGTATGGTGGTCCTACCAATGGCTCCAGCTTCCATCGAGTGGAGGAAGAGAACTGCCAAGGCATAAGTGACGACAGAAAACCCCTATCCTTACGCTTGGCAATCTTTGATAAAAGCCAATAACAATTTTCAGCATCTGTTGTCTAAGCACAGCAAGATTCATGTACCATTAGCATTCTTAAGCGTTATTTTCATAGATATTTATACTTCCTATTTACTGATCACTGTTGCCATGTCGTGCAAACTGTGGCGCTGCACAGTCAAATGCAGGCGAACATGATGTTGAGAGACAAGCTCATGTTCACTGAGTCACTACTGCTATAGCCTGTTCCCATGCAAGTTGTGCCACGCAAGCTGCAAATCGTCAGATAAATCATGCATTGAATGGAGAAATTCTTGTGATCTGGTTGTACTACTTGGCATGGCGGTGTCTGACCCATAATGCCACACCACACACTGTCTCATGGCCACAGCACAAGGATACGTGGTGCCCATGGATGTGCCGGACAAGTACAACTACGAGAGACGTCTGAGTGACTTCGATTCCGTGCGTCTGCGGACGTGGCAAAGTACCGTGCCCATACGTTTCGTGCATATGGGACCGAAAGACCGTGTTCTGGACTTGGATGTGCCGCGGCTCACGTATTTCCACCATACGTATCCCAAGCTACGGGAGTACTTTGATTTGGCTTCGGACGAGCCTATCGCGCTGGTAGCGAAGCCGGAAGAGATCATTTCTACACACTTACCTGTGGGTCTGGTGTATGATTTATATGCCGAGTTAGCGCCCGATCCAAGCAATGCGTTCCTGGGAGGCCGGTTGAGTATTGCCGTGATACGGTCAGAGTCCATGGAGAACCAGACTCTACATGACTTGACAAGCTCCGTGTGGAACGCGATGAAGCAGAATGAGTTTCTGCGACGCTACTCCATTCGACGGATCCAGAACCTGACGCCGGACCAGCACGAACAAGTAGAAGCCGCCATGCTCAGCCTCTCCCTGTCCGCGTACATGGAAGCCAGTAAATCATTCATGAACCTTCAGGGATTGCGGTACATTCCGCTACGACTCTACTTGGACCCGACACATGCCGTGCAAGACCTGATTGCGCCAAAGACAGACGGCGAGACGACGACATTATACCACGCGATGCGGAAATTGGCGCCCGAGTTGAGTCGATTGGGTCCACGGCGCGTCAATGTCATCTTGCACGGCGTCGTACTCGTCGATTGGCACATTCACTTGATCGATTTGCTCGATGAAGCGACATATGTCGACGGATGGCTCTACTTGACTATCAAAAAGGCGGCAATTTCAGCGTCTGCCATCATAGGCAATGCAGGAGAATAATATGGCCGTGACTGGCACTGCACAGGATAGTGCTATGACAGCAATTATCCTTTCGATAAATGGTACACAATACAAAAGACTTTTACATCTGACCTGTTGTGTGCTACGAGAATGAAGACAAATCGAAACGAGGTTCTCTCGAGTGTAACCACTCGTACATTTTCTATATGAAAGGCTCTATGAAATACAAAATGCGAGATCAACAAGTCACGATAGTGAAATCACTGCCTATTAGTATTGGTCAAGCCCTGGAGCTCTAATTCACGGTCATAGATGCCTCTCTCGTTGTAAGGTTGCTCGAGTCGGACGCCCGGGTGTCCGTTTTCCTGCTTCAAGCGCGTCTCGACTTCGTCCAATCGACCATTCTCACTCAACTTGATCTTGTGTTGGATCTGGATCGAGAATGGACCGTTGACTTCCTTGTCGAGAAACATGTATTCGTCCATTGCGCCCGGTGGTCCTCTGCTCAATAGGTACTGCATGTATTCGTGGGAGATGTCCTTGATGGTGAGTGGCGGAAGACGCGTCTCAGTGCGGATAAAGTGATGCAGAGCGCTGATGCGTTGATGCGACTCTGCAAACGTCTCCAAAGTTGATGGCTGGTTTAGCTCGAATCTAAAGTAGGATATATAGAAATATTTCGAGTCGAGAAAGTCCTGCGCATATGTTTCGTACAGTCTTCGACCTTCGGCGACATCTCCCTTCAGTTTCCACACGAGTTGAATCCACTCCGTGACCAATATTGCTTTCGCGGTGGAGTCGTACTCATCTAGCTCCATCGCGGTCTGGTACACTTCGACTGCAGCATCGATGGTCGACGGCTTCAGGCGCCTCTCCATATTTGCCCAATATATGGTTGTCTCGGCATGACCGGGAAGCTGAGCAAGGATCGACTTGTAGATGTCCCTAGAGACATCGCTGTTACCCTGTGACTCCTCCCAAGCCGCGTACTGGTATCTGACAAATGGTCGGGAAATTGGCACGAATATAGCACAAGCTCGTTGGTAAATGTTGCGCACATCCTCTTCGTGTCTGAAGTGTGCAGACATCCACCTGGCATACCGCAACCAGAACTCATCGTACAGAGCACATGAAGTCAGACATCTCTCGTACAGTGCCACAGTGCGTGTGAAATCACCCTCAGTCTCTTCGAAGTCGAGGTATCGCCTCCAGTTCACTAGTTCGGGGTAGGGTAGCTCAGTGACATGGAAGTAGGGTCTTTTGATCTCAGCTTCGAAGGGCCAGCGTCGAGTGACCGCGACTTGAGTGCGATGGAATATTTCAAGGTGTAAGTTATGAATACGTAGACGTAGCTCTCGCTCAATTTCAAGCTCGCCACGTTCCATTTTGATTTTCTGCGCTCCAGCTTGGATCGTATCGACTGGCTCTTGAAGCAATTCCTTTCTGAAACTCGAAAGGACTTCTGCAGGCAGCAGATCCGACAGAGGTCGTCCTTGTGCAATCATAGTGAATCGTTCAAAGTATCTTGCATACTGATGCATGGGAATGTGGATCACTCGGTCCAGAATTCGATAAATATTCTCCGGCGCTTCGAGTCGTTCTTCATACTCAATGTATTTGTCCCAGAAGATGTGGCCGAGAAAGTCGAGACCAACATGCCTAGAGCCTCTTTCAAACAGACTACTTTGTCAGTCCAATGTTTCGGAGCAGTACACGGCAAGAGCCAACAACGCAACGAAGCTACATGTTCAACTCCGAGGGAGTGTCGCACCACAGTGGATGCTGTAGCTCGTGTAAAAAACTATGGACAAAATCTATGCTGTGTACTGCTTAACAGTAATCTCCGCTGTGGGAATTCGCAATCGAGTACCTAACTCGAGAAACACAAAGTTGACTTACTCTCTGATTTCTTCGGGATCGTGGGAAGTCTCCATCTTGAAGCCGCAATAGTTCGTCCAGAGATCGACTGAGGCAGAACAGCTCGTTACACCACGTTCGTAAATTGATTCAGCACGTTCCGTTCCAGCAATAGAAAACTCAATGTCGGCATACTTCTTCCAATACCCGAAAAAGAGGGGATTTCGAGCCAGGAAACGGTCATACACATCCCGCATCGCAGCTATGGCCTGCGGTGAGGAGTTCCGCGAAAGACCTCCTTCCAGAGCCTCCGTAGCTCGAACCAGTTGCTCCCATGCGTCATAGTTGTTGGGTTCCTGAATGACTTGATCATTCCACTTCGCCCATTCGGGATCGTGATACTCTACGTCCATGATGGGTCAATGCCTGCAGATGCCCTGAACGAGATGTGAACGATATGCTACTAGTAGATACGTCCGTCAGTCGTCTCCATAAAATACTGCATGGAAGCAAGTTTGACCTGTGCACGCAATCTGGACGTTAAGTGACAGTTTGTGGTCGGTAGCAATACGACGGCAACCCAACGACCACTAAACTGGAGAAGAGACCAACCACCGCATTCATCTGTAAAGTGTACAAAGACTTTTGGTCACTATCAGACTATGGCAGCTCTCTTAGCCCTTCTGCCTGGCCTGGCAGCTGCAGACTTTGCCGACTTTGTAGCAGACACGAAAGAGTCTGTCAAAAACAGCTTCGCTAAGTCGGAGCCTGTTGTAGTCAAGACACCACTTGGATTTCGGGAGAATCTTGCGACATTTTGGGACAGACACAGTCCATGGGACTTTGTCGGCGAGTTCTTTGCGATCCTCGGCCTGATAGTCTATATTGGGCTCTACTTTGTTGGCAAGGCCAAGAATGAAAGACTTGCCAAAGAGAAATTTCAGGCTATTTACAGACAGCTATATGACAATTTCGCACAAGTCTCCCTGCAGCCTGGTGTGGCACCATTAGCCAAAGATGGTGCGGATCTGTTCGTCTCATACGCTACTGGTCGTAAGAACGTCAGTTTTGGAAACATTTCGATTCAGCTTTTCCCGCGGCACGATGTCCTTATGGCATATCCAATGAAGCTTCTTTATGGCGCATACTTTGATCAAGAGTCAATCGCTGATCGACTTGTGATTGACTTTACGTTGCCAGCAGAGTTTGACGGTTTCGTATTTGGCATAGTCAACAAGAATGTCATGCGATATCAGAGGGCGACGAATTGGGACTTGACCTTCACGAAGACCAACGATGCTCCGTTCAGCAATTCGTTCGTTATCATGTCCGAGATTGCTGAGGTATCGGAAAAGTTCATCACCAAGAGTTTGACAGATCTTATCACCGAGATGAAAGATTCCGTCGAATATGTCGTGATCTCTGACCAGCCTTCAAAACAGCCAAGGAGTGGGGAACAGGACAAAACGAAGCGTCGACTCAGGTACTCCGTTCTGCTCGACAAGCCATCTGCGACCACAGAGAATCTCAATCTTTTGCTTGCGAGCATTCTCGAGATTGCCGATACATTGCCGAAACAGGGCAACAAGCTTTCTGCAAATGGACAGAAGAGGCTCTTACAGTCTCGAGAGGATGTTTACCGAGCCATAGCCAAGCAAGTCGCTGCTGAAGAAGCGGAAGATGCACCGAAACGTCTTACGCGCAAGGAACTAAGGGAAAAGGAGAAGAAGGAATCTATCGGCAAGTTATCCGCCAAGGAACAGAAAAGAGCACTGGAAAAGGAACGCGAACGTGCATTGAAGAAGGGGCAGAGCAAAATGTCGAGAAAGGGTTGATTTTGCAGCACTCTCTTGTCTATCATACATGCATAGTGGGACTAATATTGTACCGGTTTATCTAATGGGATCATTATATGCTTTTTATTGATGATTGCTCATGCCTTTTGCATTGCAATGACGCGTACGAACTGTGGGCATATGATTTTACCTTCGCTGTCCTTTGGAGTGTCGGGATATTTCGCAATCAAGCCATTCAATTGTTCTCGCAATTTGGCTTGTTGCTCGGCGGACAGCGAAGTGATGAAGGACTTTGACTGTGCCCGATCCCACAACTGCTCCGGAGTGTAGCTGAGCGAGTAGTCCTCGAGATACTCCTCGTATGGTGTCTTGAACATCTTCGTGTTTTTCAGCACGGGCATCCACTCATTCCTGCGGTACTGCGGCAGCCCTTCGTCGTGGGCGACGACTGCGTAAAAGTACTCGTCCGCGAGTGGATTGCTGCCGGTGCCAGTCTTCTCGAGGTTCCATATCAGACCGAGCCTGCCCTCCGGTTTGAGGACACGCGCAATCTCAGTCAAGGACTCTTCGTCTGCGAACCAATGGAATGCTTGGGCAATAGTCACGGCATCGAAGGAGTGGTCGGGGAACGGCAACTTGTGGGCACCCGCAGCATATATGGGGATATTGGGAGAGCGTGCAGAAAAGGCCTTGATCATGCCGGGACTCGGTTCGGCGGCCGTCAAGTCAAATCCCCGGTCCATGATGGTCCGTGTGAAGATGCCCGTACCACATGCCTACTCCACGTCAGAACGTTCATGTCTGAAGCAAGCGGCATGATTGAGTACCAAGTCTAAGACTTTGTCCCCTTTTTGCAAGTGCAGCATCCTAACCAGTGCATCCACCGACGACGGAATGTAGGATGGTCGAGCCTTGTCGTACAAAGCCGCATTCGAAGTGAATGATGCTTGACTGATCTGATGCACATTCAATGGTGTTTCCTGAGACATGTTCTTTATTCCGAATAGAGAATATAGAAGTTTGTAATGTAATGGAATGGCGTGATGATGAAGAACTGAGTACACTTCTATTGATGCGACCCGTTTGCGTGACTCATTCGCAGCAGCAGCCGCGAAGAGATGGCCATATTCAGAGTTTCGTGGAGCAGATGGAAATCACGCGATTCGGGCAATTTCTGCCGAGGATCAGATGAGGCGTTGCTCGCGGGCGTGAATGAAATTTGGCTATCATCCCGCTCTTTATACGAGATTGGCGAGGTCCTTGATGGCTCAAAGTGCAGGAAGTGGATCGCGACGTATTCTCTAGGCTTGTGCATCAAATAATGATTTGGTACGGTATTGCCTGTTCGGGCCTGAAGCATACGTGCAACAATCGGCACATGTTGACGACTTGTTTATATCACCCAAGCTGAAGACTCTTCGTTCTAGCTTCACATATCTCTGCATCGCTTGTGTGTGTCTGTTTGCCCTTTTGCAGCGTTGCATAAGAACATCTCTCGGGACACGAATGGTCAACTCTCATTTCACGCATCATGAAATCGAGTCCTCTCACAAACGAATTCATCTATACACATCATCGACAACAGGTCTGACATGCATAAACGTCGATCTTGATCTGCCTACAGTGTCTGGCTATTTCGCTCTAGCAACGGAATGCTTCGATGACAAGGGAGAACCACACACACTAGAGCACCTTGTCTTCCTGGGCTCGGAGAAATGGCCTTACAAGGGCGTCTTGGATTCCTTGGCAAATCGTGCATTCGCACAAGGGACGAATGCGTGGACGGACACCGATCACACAGCTTACACGATCGAGACGGTTGGCCAAGAAGGATTCTTACGTCTGCTTCCTATCTTTGTTGATCACATCTTATATCCTACATTGACACCGAGTGGTTGCTATACAGAAGTACACCACATCAATGGAAAAGGTGAAGACGCTGGCGTCGTCTATAGTGAGATGCAAGGAGTGGAGAACACTGGTCCGAGCATCATGAGTCTCTATGCACAGCGAGCTATTCACGACGACAAGAGTGGTTATCGGAGCGAGACTGGAGGGATTCTCAAAGATGTCCGGGATTTATCTGTAGCTGAAATACAGAAATACCACGCGCAATATTATGTACCTCACAACCTGGTTTTGGTCGTCACTGGACGGCTTGAACAGCAGGATCTTTTGAGCACGCTTCAAGAAGTGGACGAAAGCATACAAGCGCATGGATCGCTAGATAAATCAGCATGGAAAAGACCCTGGCTTGCGTCGAATCCACAAATCAAGCTGAAACAGACACGAACAGAGACGATTGATTTTCCCGAGGAGGACGAATCCATGGGTGAAATCTCGATAAGTTGGCCTGGTCCTTCATGTACGGAGCACCTTGATGTCTGTGCACTTGATCTGGTTGGGCAATACCTGACACATTCTGCCATCAGTCCGTTGCAGGATGGAATGGTAGAGATAGAGGATCCTTTGTGTACAGATATCGATTTTTACACCTCGGATAGACTGAAGAGCATCATTTCCGTTAGTCTAGCCTCCGTACCGACAGAAATGCTTGAAGAAGCAGAGCAAAAGTTCTTTGAGATTCTTCAGCAGACCCAGTCGAGTGATGTCGACATGAAACGTATGCAGGCTCTCATCATCAAGGACAAACTCAAGGTCAAGAACGCAGTCGAATCCGATCCTCATAGTGCATTCTCTACACCAATTATTGTCGATTACGTTTATGGCTCTCGTGACGGGGCGAGTCTTCGAGAGTCTCTCGACGACGAGAAGTATCTTGACATAGTCAGTAAGTGGTCTTCATCAGCCTGGCAGGAATTTATCAAACGATGGTTACTCGACAATCCTCACCTGACGATATTGGGCAAACCATCGGCAGAAATGGCAAAGAAAGTACAAGGAGATGAGGTGGCCAGGATAGCTGCACAAGTGGAGCGCTTTGGAGAAAAGGGCCTCTATGATCTGCAGCAGAAGCTGAAGGATGCTCAGACAACAAATGATATGCCTATACCTGTCGACATGATACAGAGCTTCCCAATCCCTTCCGTCGAAGGTATTAACTTCATCAAACCACAATCAGCTCGTGGGGGTCTAGCGCAGGAAGGACTCCCGAAGCTGCACAATCCGATACAAGATACTGTGGATGCCGACGATTGTCAAATACCTTTGTCAATTCAATTCGACGATACTGCGCCATCCGAGTTTGCAAGCATTAGCTTGTACCTCACGTGTACTACTGTGGAGAAAGAGCTACTCCCATATATCGGCGTGCTGCTACATTCCTTCTTCCTCAATCCGGTCGAGAGAGATGGGAAGGAGATGACCTATGAAGAAGTGGTTGAGCAACTGGAATTAGACACAATCTCTTATTCAGCAAGTTTTGGTGCTGGTTCCGGCTTCAATGAGCTGGTTCGCATCAAGCTAAAGGTTGAAGTCAGCAAATATGCCATTGGGATAGCCTGGATCAATGACCTGTTGTACAATTCAATCTTCGATGAAGAGCGAATAGCTCTTACAATCTCCAAGATACTAAACGACTTGCCATCGTATAAGCGAGATGGTGATACTGTTGCGAGCTCTGTACTCGGAGCTTTGCAGCTGGACGCCAGCAAATCTGCAGCTCGTACTGCAAACCTGTTGGATCAAACAAAGTTCCTGGAAGAGCTCGATGCACAGCTCGAAGAAGATGAAGAGACTGTTTTGGCACAATTCGAGAAGCTCAGAGGCCAGCTCGCCAGGTACGAAAATATGAGGGTCCATGTTGTCGCCGATGTCTCCAAATTGACTAGACCAGTATCGACCTGGTCGAGCTTTGGCCCTCGCAAGCAAGCCAAGCGACCACGAGCTGATTCGATCGTTCTCAATGAGATTCCGCTCTCTAGAGACTTGCTAACACCATATGCCACCAAGCCGTCCGGTGATTGTCGTGTGATAACGATATCTACTGATTCGTGTTACTCTCAGCATTTCGCCCAGGGTTTGGCAGATTTCAACCATCCTGATCTTCCAGCGCTATTCGTCATCACCTCTTACTTGAATGCCATGGAAGGCCTCTTATGGAAGTACATCAGAGGTTCCGGTCTGGCCTATGGAGCGGATCTCAAGGTCGATCCAGAATCGGGGTTAGTGTACTTTTCAATCTATCGTGCGCCGGACGCCTTCTTGGCTTGGGACAAAGCACGAGAAATTATGATTCAGCTACGTGATGGTGAGCTCGACATTGACGAGATGATGATTGATGGGGCGAAATCGTCCATGGTCTACGACTTTGTCTCTCGGGAATCGACTCCAGGGGCAGCTGCTCATCAGAGTTATGTGAATCAGGTCCTGAAGAAGCAGTCCTCCGAATACCGTCGGGACTTGCTCAAAAAGATTGCAGCCGTGACATTGCCGGAAATGAAAGAAATGCTTGGCAAGTATCTCGTGGGTCTGTTTGAGCCTGCCAACACCAACACCGTCATTGTCTGTGGAAGCAAAAAATCCGCCGAGCAAGTCAAGGGATTCACACAGGCTGGTTTCAGGACGACAAACAGCAGTTTAGAGGAATTTGAGAAGGAGTATATCAAGTGATTGCTCAGCATAGCTAGTGCTCGCAAGGCGGATTCATAGATGCATATATACATATACATAACCTGACTATGACATTTTGCGCTCTCTGGCAGCTGGGAAAGCCATTTTTGCATCACCGCAACATTGCGTGGGGATTACCAGCATGCCGGTAACACATAGCTGCCACTGTTTCCCTGGTTGGCGACGGTGGATGTGGTAAGCTCATTTACGTAGTCAGCTGCAGACGACCCGTACTAGAACCAGGTAGGTAGTTATACCTCCAGGGCTACCCACTGGTGGATCTGCGCGCGTGGGATGGATGTGCCTACCATCCGCGGACGGGCCATAGATCGCCGCCCGCTTCCCGAGTCGCCTTCGCCTTATCCGACTCCACCTCATCATCGTCGTCTGGCAGCACCGAAACCCGTCCGGTCAGTCTGAAGTAATTGCCTTGGCCGATGACTGCTACTTCAAATGACAATGGCATGTTTCCGATAGATTCTCTGCCTCACGATCTTCTTCTTCTTGGACTATTTATTCTTTCGTGAGCCAGTCGGTGAGGCAGACGAATTAAGCATAGATGTCGTTCACACCGAATAAATTTCTGAAGACACGGACCGTCAATGTCCTTGGAGCACCCTTCTCAGGCGGTCAAGGGAAAGGCGGGGTCGATGCAGGTCCAAATATGCTGTTCAATCATGGTCTGTTAGAGGACATTAAAAAGTCTGGATGGGATGTCACGGACAAGATGCTGGACTTTAGTGGCATGAGACCGGAGCACGACCCACCTATCGGCGTCATGAAGAATACGAAGCATGTGTCAAACGTCACGAAAGCACTGGCGTCAGAGTGCGAAGCCAGTCAGCAGACGGGCGGGTTCACCTTGACTGTGGGAGGCGATCACTCCCTGGCCATTGGCACGATAGCGGGTCTCATGCGCAAGTACCCGGAAGCTTGTGTTTTGTGGATCGATGCACAGTAAGAATTCTCGATGACAACTACAAAATAAATATGCTGACTTGTTTCAGTGCGGATTTAAACACACCCTACAGTACGGAATCGGGGAATTTGCATGGATGTCCGGTGTCTTTCATACTGGGTCTCGCGGGAAAAGAAGAGGACCTACCCGAAGCACTAAGGTGGATCCCGCGATGTCTGGATACCTCACGACTGGCGTACATTGGTCTCCGGGACATTGATCCCGAGGAACGACGCATCATCAGGGACAGAAATATTGCCGCCTACAGCATGCACCACGTCGACCGCTACGGCATCGGTCGCGTGGTACAGATGGCACTGGACCGCATCAATCCGAACCTGAGCAGACCGATCCACTTGAGCTACGACGTCGACGCTCTGGACCCAATCTTCGTCTCGGCCACGGGCACCCCTGTCAGGGGTGGACTGACGTTTCGCGAGGGAACCTATATCGCGGAAGCAGTCGCCGAGACTGGGTGCCTCGTCAGCATGGATCTGGTGGAGGTCAATCCGAACTTGAGGAGCGAGGGCGCGGTCGGAGAGATCGAGGTGCGCAACACACTGGATGTGGCCACCTCACTCGTGCGCTGCGCACTCGGCGAGACACTTTTGTGAGGTCCTGGGCGGCACGATCGCTGGAACAGCATTACAGCCATGCTGGTCAGTTTTGATTCCGAAAACTCGTGCGATTCAAAGGAATTCATGGCAGTCATGGCGCTTATAGACAGAGCATAGAGAGAAAGCGATCATTCGGCATGATAGACGGATAGAAAAGTATATATAGTGCTATAGTACAAACATGGCATCACCACCAAGAGTCTGCCGTGATTGCTATACCTTGTGAAAAGCGCATGAGCGGCATCGCTCCGGGGAGTAAATGTCGTGCGGATAGTCGTGCCAGAGCAAGCTCGCCCGCAGCACGACCATGACTGGGTCAATCGTGCTCTACTACTCGTTCGATCCAAAGCACGAGCAGCAATGTAGCGGTGCCGTGTCTGGAGGCGCGGGTCAGAGCCGTGACGGCGGTCACATTCCAGATGCATATGTCCCGACATCCAAGTAGAGAATTACGTATGCAGCGTGGCGTCCATCATGTTTTCGCGATACCGATAGAGTCGTTCGCCCTCCACAAAGTCTGCACTTGTAGACGAGGCGAAGGACAGGGAAGAGGATGAGGAGGACGACGGCCGACAGGAGGTGCCGCGGGTAAACCTGACCATGCCGGCGAATTCCCGGTCGCGACCACTGGGCAGGTCGCGGAGCGCCGTGATGCGCTCGGCCGAGTGCGTCAGTGTGCGAAGGAGGACTTCGTGCTCGTTTTGTCCGCGTAATGCGTCGTCGCTGTTCAAGATGACCGTCACCTGCCTGCCGTCGCCCTTCTCCCTGTCGGTGTCGGCATGATGGCGGGCTTGGGCGAGTGATCGGGTGAAATTGATCAATTGGTGCGCCGTGGCCTGTTTCAGCGGCAACAAGAGGTCCATGCCGAGAAGCGTTATGCGACGATACGGCGCTACCAAGGGCCAAATTTGGTCCAGTGTCAGCGGTGTAGCGTCAATTAATTTGGGAGGTGGTGAGGCCGCATTAGGCGACGAGGATGGTGCGGATGGTGCGAGTTTCGGTGCGTTTTGCCAGTAGACGATGCAATCGCCAGTGACTGGCGTCGACGTGGAGAGCGTGTGCAGCAGTAGATTGATCGTCATGCTGTGCCGGGTAAGATTCCGTGTCCAAGCTAGATCATATGTATATGTCTATAGTCCCGTATATATATATATGTCCACACCAGCTGATCACGAAGAAGCGCAAATCATCCTGATCACGCACGTGCTGCCACCTCTGATCAGATTGATTGGAGATCCGCCTCAGCCGCTGCTCGAGTTGGTCTCCAATGTCGCCTTCTACTATGAATATTAATTGTATATATGTCATTACGTGTAAGGTTCAATTCAGCACATTCGACATAGTCAAATAGTACCACGACATTAGCCTGGGAACAGTCAAATCGATTCTGCAACCGACAACGACCCAGACGGCATAAGACAAACAAGATCACAGGCTTTCGGGCAGGATATACCTCTATCATGCTGCTGACAAGACCGACCACGGCTTTTACGAAGCGAGTCGCGCAGCACTGTCGGCCACGACTTATCCAAAAGAATCAGATACAGCAGACGTTCTATGTTCGCTGTCTCGCTACTTCTACCGCGACTCCGAAACGATACGACGCAGTTGTGATTGGCGCGGGCCCTGGCGGCCTAACGTGTGTGACGAATCTTCTGGACCAGGGATTGCAGAATGTTTGCATGGTTGATCCGAGCTTCACTGCTGGACGGATCAATGAAAAGTATCGAGAAGTGCCCTCTAATACGAAAACCATGATGTTTGAAAAGTGGGCAACCGGCACAAAAGTTGCGGAACAGATACTCAAGTCTGCGCCGAAACCTAATGCCTATGAACGACTGCTCAGCTTCAATCAGGACGCTGGTTGTCCTCTAGGCGATGCTATCGATGTTGCTCAGCTATTATCTGATGGTTTACGAAAAGACCCTAGAGTCCACAGTATTGAGACGAGGATAAGTGCCATAAACAAGTTGGACGATAATACTTGGAGGATACCTGAGCTTGACTTGCTCACCAACAGAGTTGTGCTGGCGGTCGGTTCACATCCCAAGCCTCATGATCTAGCTTCCCACTACCCTCACATCAATGCTCTCGATCTCGACACTTGCCTGAAACCATCAGATCTCGCGAGAGCGGTACCTGGTGGATCGAAGGTTGCAGTAGTCGGCGCGAGTCACTCTGCCATCTTGGCCATCAAGAATCTTTACGATCTCGGAAACGTCGATGTGATCAACTTTCATCGCTCCCCGCTGTTGTATGCCATCTATAAAGAAGGGTGGATCTTGTACGACAATACGGGTCTCAAAGGTGTGGCAGCCGACTGGGCTCGTGAAGTTCTTGGTTCACCGACCCTGCCCAAATCGCTTCGTCGTGTCAATATGAAGTCTGAGGAGAACAAGCACAAATCGGAAAAGGAGATTTACGACAAGGAATTGCAGGGAGTAAGTCATCTCGTGTCTGCAATTGGTTATGAGATGAACAAACTGCCCACCATCACATTACGAGGCGAAACTGTACAGCCGGAATTCGATCCACTCAGCGGACGTTTCTATAGCGCCCATGGCAAAAAGGAATTCCTTGGCGGACTTTTCGGGGCGGGTATTGCATACCCTGAGCGAGTCACGGACCCAGCAGGCAACGTGAGTATCAGGCAGAAAAAGTCATGGTGACAAAGACTAACGATGGCTAGGTCGAATCTGCCGTGGGGTGGTTCAAGTTTATGAAGTTTGTCAAGAGGACCTCACCAGAGTGGGTGCAGAAGCCGTGAAGCTGCGTCGCCAAGTCTTAGAGGCGCGGTATATTGCTCACAAATGCAAAATTTGAAGCACAGTAGATAGATGGAGCATTGGCGTTGAGGAGGTTCATTGAATGGCATGACATTGACGTTGACGTCGCGGCAATAAACTTTATTCTAGGAATTTTGACTTTGCTGCGCCACAATATCTAGCCGAACTTATCCTGCACTTGCCACGATTCCAGTTGCGCACCTCGTCTCGTCCGACCTCGAGCGCTCCTGCTGCCTATCGAAATAGAATGCGCGCTCATCCTGTACATGTAGACTGTGTCTCTCTCGGACGAATCATCAATATCCGACACATAGACCAGCATGTCAACGACTGATTTCTACAAAGTGTTGGGTCTGGATGGCGCCGGGGCGACGGAGGGTGACATTCGTCGGGCATATAAGCGTCGCTCGCTAGAGACGCACCCGGACCGCTTTCCCGTGGGGTCGGCGGCGCAGAGGGAGGCCACGGGACAGTTTCAGGAGGTCAATAATGCGTACTATGTGCTCTCTGACCCATCGCGTCGCGCGGACTACGATGCGACCCGACGTGCTGGAGGGGCAGGAAGTGGAGGAACGGGATCGTGGTGGAGTCGGGCGCGGCCGTCGGAACAGCAGCAGAGTCGTACTGCCGATGAACAATTTGGGTCGGTGTTTGAGGAGATGATGGCGGACGAGGCTACTGGCGCGTCGGGAAGTACGTCGACCACCGGCGGCAGCGGTACGGGACGCTTTTATGGATTGTTGGGTGGAGGTGCGGGTGCCGTCCTGGGATTCATCGTCGCGGTAAGTCTCAGTCATGCTAGAGGCCCATTATACAAAGGAGCTGACGCGAATAGAATGTCCCTGGAGCTTTGGCGGGTGCGGTGGCCGGTAATCGACTCGGGGCCATCAGGGACACAAAGGGCAAGCCCGTGTATCAGGTCTTTCAGGAGATGCCGCACGCCGAAAAGGCGCGCATGTTGAGTGAGTTGTTGTCGAAAGTCATGGCGCAATTGTCGTAAGGGCACAATGGCATGGGGAAGGACGACGGGTTGTGATGATCGAGAAGCACATGGGAGGAAATGACTGGGATGATAGAAATGTACATAGAATTCGGTATTGTGTCTACGCTAGCTTCTTCTTCAAAACACTTTCTTAGCTGTAGCATTTGTTTTGCGGGACTTGATTGAAGATGTGGAGAGCTTGTTGTATATCAATTGAAAGGTGCCACCGACCGCTAGACCTAGACAAGCCCCGATATGGACTGTTACCGGCCACTTTTGCCATGCTCGATCCCAGTCCAATGGGATCGGGATTGCCCCGAGGTAGGCTCCGGCAAGGGTGCCCCAGACGATACCTTCCATGCCTGTAACACTACTTTTCGTGATTCTATTTATTGAGCCCGCACTTTTGTTTTCGGGTCCCGTCTCAACGTTAGGCACAAGTGGAAGCCACTTTTGGCGATCGAGTCCGAATCTTGTGATGGCTTTCAAGAATAGCATCACGGCAAGGTGTGCCGAGAACAATGACGTTTGTCGAAAGTGTGTCGTGAAAGGTGCTCCCATCAGCACGACTAGAATATATGTCGTCGGGAGAAATAGTGCAAGAAGCATGCCGAGACTGTAGACCAATGTTGCCGCGTTGCACTTTGGGTCGAATAAGCGAGGTGAGATGGTCAGCAGGAGAACGCAAGGGAACAGCTTCAAGAGTGTCGTGACTGGATCTTCCACCAGCGAGTCGAAGTACCATCCACTGAGAGCGAGAGGACTGTAGACGGCTATGACATCCAAGATGGCTATCAAGCCATTGGACTCTGGCACCTGCTTGTTCATAGATGTCGATTGTGACATCAAAGTCGGTCGAACAACTCCGGCAACTCAGCGAAGTGCCGCTCTCCTATATGGTATTCAATTATACATCATACTTCCAATCTACAGCACATCGAGATCGTGATGAACCTTTAGCATTCCACCATACAACATATAGAAGCACAGGGTATATAGGCCAGGGACAGACTCGCGCATCAAGCTGGAAGCGAATTTGCGGAGGCGGCTGAAATTACCGCGATTGGGTTGATTTGTCTGGTGACCTCCTGATTCCTCAATCCTCTCGACAAGTTGTCCAACCTTTTGTGAATTTGGCTGCCCGTAGCGGTCAGTGGGTGCAGATACTGATGAGGAGTGGCTGTCGCATACATGGACTATTGACCAAATGAGGCGATAGGAAAGTCCAGCTTGCTGGACATCTGAGCTAGACTCATGAACGGCAGTTCGCGAAACCTCAAGGCGAATTTAGCAGCCTCTTATAACGAGCTTGTCTCCTCCTTTACCGCGCTAGCATGCGACACTGTTGGCAACTACACAGTCGGTAAGGTTATTGGCAAAGGCTCGTACGGGAAAGCTTATCAAGCGACCCACAAATTTCTTGGTAGCAAAGTATGGCCGGAATCTGTTCATTGTGGGGAATGACCGTTGACTTTTCAGGTGGTGCTCAAGTCAACTCCGAAAAGTGAAGCACCGAATCTCGCTAGGGAGATTCACCATCATCGGCATCTGCATCACCCACACATTGCGCAGTTGTACGAAGTCGTCGTTACGGAAACTAAAGTGTGGCTGGTCTTGGAACTATGCACTAATGGCGAGCTCTACGATTATCTGCTTTCCAAGAAACAACTCGAAGAGAGTGAATCTCAGGCGATATTCTCACAGATTTGCGGCGCTGTGTCCTACATTCATCATAAAGGCATAGTACACCGCGATCTTAAGCTCGAGAATGTCTTTCTCGACCGAAAGTACAATGTCAAGTTGGGAGACTTTGGCTTCACTCGCGAAAATGACAAGGCTCTACTCAGTACGTGGTGTGGTTCACTCTCCTATTGTGCGCCTGAAGTCGTTCGTGGAGACAAGTACCAGGGACAGCCAATCGACGTATGGAGTCTTGGGATCATACTGTATGCACTTCTTAGTGGTCACCTACCATTCGATGACGATGACGAGGGTGTAACGCGTAACATGATTCTGAATGAGCTACAAACATACCCTCCGTCTTTCAGTTCGCACGCAAAGGATCTTCTTGACAAGATGCTTTGCAAAAATCCGACCTTACGACCGAGTGCTGCAGAGGTGCTTGCACATCCCTTTCTCTCATCACATAGCGCCGCACAACTTTTACATCTTGCACAGCCATATTCGCCTACATTCCAGACCAGGATGGAGAGGACAGTGCTCGAGAGGTTGGGAGTCGCTGGTATCGAAACAGAAAAAGTCATGACGCACGTTCTGGACTATCGATGCGATAGTCTTTGCGGCTGGTGGTGGCTAAGCTTGCAACGAGAGCGACGGCGCGAGAAGCGACATCGTGCAGCGGCAGCACGTAGAAGCACAGAATTGATCGGAGATGCAAGTGGTCAAGCGACCCGGACCAGCCGACATCACAGCAGAAGTAGAAATGGAAGTCGGGACCTTACCAATACCACCGGAACGGCTTACTCGTTCCCGAGTCTTGACAGGATACAACAAACAAGCAATTCTCAGCAAGTGTCTCCTGGCCAATCCGCAATAGACCTTACGAGTACTGCAAAAGCTCAAGGTGATACGAAAAGTAATGCAAGAGTCCGCCCGGGGATGCCCGCCAGAGAATCGTCGACAACCTCACCAATGACGCCGAAACGTTACCAAAGCGAGCCCAAGAACGTGAGCAGAATTAGTTCGACTCCTGTTGTAGATGGAGACCAGCTAGCCAGAGCTGCTACGGAATCTGCAGAGCGAAACAAAGAATTACAACATCGTAAGCATGGCATCATGCAGACGTTTAGGCATTGGTGGGCAGAGCAGACCAAGTCTAGTCGTCAAGGCAGTCCAACATTGCCTCATACATCCCCTGTCACACCTCGTGTGAGCGAACCGAGCAAACCGGTGACTAAGCCCATAGCAGCGACCCTTGCACCTCTCCCGCCATCTCCTGGGCAAGTGTCTCCAGCGCCTGGGCTGCAGAGACCGACCTATCGACGCCGGCGTTCGAGTCAACTGAGCGTCTCCTCTCGCGGCTCGTCGACAGTGCGAAGCGTCAGACGCCGCACGATCCCCAACCTTCAGATTGCCCTTCCTCCACCTTCGGCCACGGAAGCCGTCGGCTCTCCCAGTCCGAATATAGTCACTCCTTCAGCAACATACTTTGACAAGTCACACGCGCCGATGCAGCGCACCATGTCTGCATCCTCAAACCACTCTTCCGTGGCATCGTACCGCGGGAGTGGCAAGGCAGGCCACTCGAAAGCCTCCAGCACGAGCTCGAATTCGACCTTCACCTCCACCAGAAGCATTCGTGCCCCGCGCAATCCACTGAAAATCATGCCATCCACACCACCGCCCTTTATGATTGCGCATCGAGGCGGGTACCGCGAGCGCAACGTTTTCGAGTCTTCACTCAGTGCAGGAGGTGGTGGTGGCGGCGGCGGTCACGCATCGGTCGCATTTGCCACGCGGAAAAAGGCAAAGCGCGGCGTACTTTTGCAGACGCAAATTAAAGTCAAGAATAGACGGCCCACAAGTCTCCATGAAGTCGAGGAAGAAGAGGAGGAAGAGCGGCAGGGTGGTGGTGGTGCAGAGGGGGAGGACGGTGAGGACGAAGAGGAATCTTCGAGTGTTTTGGGTGATGGCGACGAATTTATCGATGTCGAGGACGCCGAGGAGACTGACGACGGCATTACTGCCACTACCACCACCGCTATCGTCGCCAACCACGTCGCAATCACGCCCGCAGAAGGACCGAATCAAGGTGGAGGTCGAGGAGGCGGACTGCTTGATCTGGCAGAGGAGAGAGAACCTGATGACGACGGCGAATTCGAATTGGAGAAGCCGTTGTCAAGGACTTCTTTTGTCAAGTGATAGTCGGCACTCTACTATCAATCATACGTAGCGTCAATTTACCGCCAGCATCACCAAACATGAACAAGGAATCAACAAAAATAGATATATGACTGGCCTTCGCTAGGGTGTGATGCTACAAACACTTCGACCTACAAAAGCTCGATCGGCTTTGTCCTCTTTTTCTTCTTCTTGATGACTTCTACAATGTCTGGACCATTAGATAGAATCGAGCCCGATGCTACAGGCACTGCATCCACTACAGGCACCACGTCGTCGTCCTTCTCCTTGACTACTTTTTTCTTCTTCTTCTTCTTCTTTTGCTTCTTCTCGGGCTGATTGGGTTCACTTTTGCTCTTCTTTTGTGTTGCTGCCTTGGCCTCTGAAACGACTTGATACGCCTCGAATGCCTCCTCGTCGTCGTTACCCTTTGCATCGAGGTCAAAGGCCGATAATTTGCTGCCATCCACACGAAGGACATTGTTGTCGTGCTGTGAGGGTGGTTTAGTGGACGCCGGGCGGCTGATGACCGGTTGCAGGCCTTCTGGTACTTCATCGGCAAGAATTTCGACTGGTTCATTGTTGTGCGGACGTCTCTTTTTGCGCCGAATGCGTAGAGGTTCCTCTTCCAGAGACACGATCGGAATTGTATCGAGACTGAGTCCATCTTCGAGATCATTTTCGTCCTCCACTTTGCCGGTCGACTCAGTCTGTATATAGTATGGATCATCCTTATTGCGTTCACGACGTTGATGTCGTCGAAGCTCGAGGCTATTCTCGTCAAGGTCAAGATCTGGATCTTCAGCTGCACCATTTGCGGAAAGTACAGGAGAGGGTTCTGGAGTCGGTTGAACAATATAAGAATCCAGATCCAGATCTTCTGGCGGCTGGATCTGGGCTTGAGCAGTGGATGCAACGGGATTGATGTCTCCTCCGGAGGAATACAAGTTGGGGAGAATTTCGGTGAACAGTTGCGGCAACTCTTCTGCTTCACCAGCAACAGCCTCGTCTATGCATTGTTCGACTATGTGGAAAAGTTCTAGGAGTTCGACCGACCGACGTTGAACCTCAATATCGCTTGAATGACTGACAGGCTCTAGAATTCTAAGTGTTTTTTGTGTTTGTATAGAAAAGTTAGATTTAGTTTCACTGTCGAAATGAGCGAAATTGTTCGTATATCGACAGAACAACTTCGGAATAGCTTGAAGGTAGCCGCATTGAACTGAAGGGCTCAAATTTTGAAATGGTACTGCCAGGATGTCCTGTAGGGTTTGCCATGGGTCCTCAACGTGGTCGCGGTATTCACCTACAGCCCATGCAGCTGCAAGGAGCACACCTGCATTCGTCTCAGGCTTCGAACCCTCTTCGACAAGTCTCCGATCGACAAGTAGTCGAGCCAAGGTCGGCACGGCGAACTCGCGTACGGACTTGACACGTACGCAGACGTTCTGAATCTCACTTGTCAATTCGTCGGCGACGTCGACATTAGCAACCTTTGCGAGATCGACCAGGACTGCCATATACCAGTCAAAATTGTCGACATGCTTGTAATTGTCTTGAGAGCACATGTGAAGTAAGCGAACAACCAGGTCTTTTCTGTACGCTGGGGGCACCGGTCGCTGACTCGATGGGAGCAGCTGCTTCACTAGACGCTTGACAATTTCGGGCAACGTTCTCCTTGAGGGCATCAGACTAACCAGATCCAATGCTCGCATCTTGATGGAGATGTCGGGATCATCGATGCAAGGAAGAACCACATCTTGATGTCGGCTAACCAGTTCTGCGTGCGTCTCAATCACTTTGGTGAATGCAATCAAGGCGACATACTTCAGATTCTGATCGTCCGCTTCGAAGAATGTTCTGAGCTTTGAGATACACAGATCAGCTAGTGCATCACTGTTGGGATCACTAAGCATATCGCCAGAGATCACGGTATTGATGCACTCGTACAGGAGAGACATGGCTGATGTCGATTGAATTAGTTCTGTTAATGTCGGTCTGAGCTTCTTGACCAGGCGAGGCTCGAGAGGTGTCAATGTAGCAAATAGCTTGATGATCTTGATGAGCATCCAATTGTTAGAGGAAGTTGTCAATAACTCGAACAATTCTGGCGCTAGAGGTAAGTAATTCTTCGGATTCTTGCGTGAAAGTTCTACAATGACGTTGATGGTTGCTGAGACCACAGAGGCATCGGAATCTTGCAGTCTCTCTCGTAGTTTTGGATAGGATGATCTTAATGCCTCCGGATATTGCAAGAAAATCTTGTATAGCACCAACACTGCTTTCGTGCGGACCGTCCCTCTGGAGTGGCTAAGCATTGAAAGGAGATCATGGCTCAGATCGCGGGCTAAATCAGGTGTCACGATATCTCCCAAGCCGCCTAAAGCTACAGAAATTTCAGCAGCTTTTGAACTTGCAATATCTTTCTTGATGAGGTTTGTCGCAAGCATCAGAACATCCGTATCTTGGCGAAATCCCTGTGATGCAGCCATATAACCAATTCGTTTATTGATAAACTTCGGTGAAGCCATGACTTCCACTACGTAGAACGAAGCCCAGCCCATGTCTTGGCCAAACATAGCCAAGTACGTGAGTTTCAGTATAGCTCCAGCCTTAACATCGACATCTTGACTGCGGGCTTCCTTCTTGCATTCCGCAATCGCAGATTGAATATAGCGCTGTTCGTCCTTCTTGTTGGCGCGCAAACCTCTAATGAGGTCGGTCACTATGATGTTAGTATGTCTTAATTCCAGCCAATGCATGAGAGCCTACAGGTTTTCTCAAACATGTTCTCGGACCGACAACTTCATGGGTCTACCATTGAATTCGAAGCGTTCTTGTCATACGTGCGTCTCTTTCAGATCGGAACCTTGCATGCAACACTCTTGGTAGACCAAGGACGTCTAGCTAGGACAGCATAAATACTTAACCAGTTGCAGGTTAAGGCTAGGCTCGTCCTTGAGTGCGAAGCTTGTGATTGCCGGCCATGATTGTGGAGGCGCTTTTGTGGGAACAAGAGCGATCCTGGCGTCTCCCTAAACAAGGCAATTGTTATGAGAATGTCTTCAGGCCCAGAGCGCAGTCGTACAAGGATGCAGTCGTCTGCAGTACTGATGACGACCAATTGATCATGTATTGATTCCTGATAAACGATCTCGACCCGAAGCTCAAGGCGTTCGTTACGACAAATGGCTGCGAATGTACACAAATGGCCAATTTTATGGTCACGTCTAGTGCCGAAGAGCAGGATGCATCAGCAATCCTTGTTGCGAACCTTCTCGAACACAGCGCTACGCCGTGATGGCTATCATTTTGATACATTAAAATTCGTTAAAAGGCTAGAGCACGAAGGCTTTTCTGCACCACAATCGCAAGCAGTCATGCGAGCATTGGCAGATGTTATTGAAGAAAGGTAGGCACGGCTAGTATGCAGTTGCTCATAAGTCTCATCGATATAGTGTGGAAGGTTTAAAGCGCAGTCTAGTGTCGAAAGACGAACAGGAAAAGACCACCTACACACAAAAGGTTGACTTTGCGAAATTACGTTCAGAGCTTCAAACACTAGAAAAGAACGATCATAGTCTGGTCAAGTCAGATCAAGACCGAATCACCTCTGACCTCGAAAAATTGAAGCAACGGCTCAAGGAAGAGATTGCGAAGACGCAAGCAAATGTGCGTCTCGATCTCAACTTGGAGAAAGGTCGAATCAGAGAGGAATCAAGTGTCCACGAGCTCAAGATTCGTGAAACTGACACCAAGATTGACACGGAAATATCGAATATCAGAACACAATTAGAGACTGTCAAATTTCAGATGTAAGTAGGCTGAAACATGCAGCACACAAATTGCTAATCTGTGTAAGGCTCCAATGGTTTGCTGCATTCATTGCTGGAACAGGGTCATTGGTATGCTTTATACCTGTCATGAATGGCGTTTGACTAATCCGTCCAGGTATTGGCATTCATGCGATTCATCCAATGACCAATGAGGCAAATGTGTTGCCCTTCAAAGATGCCTGTACAGACTAAGCCAAAGACAAACCCATCGTAAACACCGAGAGTGTCTTTTCTGAAACTTGTTTCTGACATCTAGGGCCAAGCACGATACGAACGACTGGAATACCGATGCATTCCACACGAAAGACACAGTCCATGACCTTTACATGACGAGACCAGACGACTCACTTTACAGTGCGGTCGTAATCAGCAGTATTCGAATGTCTGAAGCTATCAGAACAGTAAGGCTTGCACCGCCAGAGTATCTAGAGACTGAAGAGCGAAGCTGTCTAGGTCCTGTCGACTTACTTCGCATTACTACGATACCGCTCACGCTTGAGTCTGTTTATCGCTTCAGTGTTGGAGTTTCGCAGTATTCAGACGCGGACAACGCGCACAATAGTTCATCGATTGTCTTCATCATATTCGGCGTTTTACAAGGGATGTTTACTGTTTGGGCATTGTTTATTGCTAGTGTCCGGCAAAGACGCCAAAGAATACTAAATCTCTTTGCAATCGCATTCGTGGTTCTCTCTGGTCTTCTGTTGACCGTCATTGTGATGGATATTCGAAGAATCCGCGTCCAAAACAGCATCCGAGCCAAGGAGTGTATGAACAATCCACTGATATATGGTATCGGATATACATTGAGAGACGCTCGTGCCCGGTGTCAGCAGCAGAATACTGGCATAAAACTGATAGCGGTTTTGTTGGAAGGCTTCCGATTCGTCTTGCAGCTACTGCTAGCCAGCATCATCTACAAGGTTCGTGAGGTCATGCTCAGTAGACCAGTGGAGCAGGCTGTCATTACGCAATTTGGTCGTGATGTTCACTCGACCGACCTCAATTTAGGCGTGTTGGAGCGTCGCACGTCCGGTGCTCCTGCATATAAACCTCGATCTGAGGTTGCAAGCAGTTACTGGCTTAGAACAAGTATGCCACCGGCACATCTGTCTGATCCTAGTCCTCCATACCAGCAGCCTCGGACTGTATTGAAGGAATGACGTGTGCAGCAGCTGCAGCGAGCAAGCTGATCAGACACTACATCAGTGCACAAATTTGAGTAGTTTAAGCTACAGACCGAGTCATACCATTGCCTGGCTCTCTGAGGCTTGAATACATCCAATACTGCAAATCAGTCAGGCTGCATATTGAAGGAATACTCCGGACTTCTCACCTGAAAGATCATATCTCCAAAAGCAAATGAGAATACTAGACTGTTGCCGATCGGTGGGTCACGCGAGAAGTATGACCAGCCACAGATGAGTGCGGAACCGAGGAAGCGTAGAGAAGTGAGTGCATTCAGGAAGCCCATGTCATTGCGAATGTAGATTGTTAAGTAGATCAGAGCCAATACAGCCAAAACAAAACCCGTGGGCGCCAACGAGTGAGCCGTGTAAGGATAGTGACGCAACTCCATAGCGTCTCCAATGATCAAGAGCGTCCCTTGTCTCAAGATCTTGGCCGGACTACAGAGGCAGAAGAAGGAGAGTGAGGAAAGCAGGGTGGTGTAGATGAGCAGCTGCTGTCGAACAGGTAGTATGGCCATCTGTCAAAAGCAAAATCTTGTGGTATAGAAGGTCTGATGTATCACTCCTTCTCTACCAAGAATCTTCCAATTCCTACAAGCTTACACGAGTCCTGTTACAGATGCAGACACACGTCGTAAGCTCCGAGGTTGATAACTTTGGCCGTTTGTACGTAGACGTACATCAATCATGGACACTTCACGTGCAGATACGTGGAGCCACTCCCGCGTGTGGCTGCAACTTGCGTGGAAATGTTTGAGAGTCAATTCGCGGTGCAAGTGTTCAACACCAGCTGGTCAAACTCTATATAGAACACTTCTATAGGCTCTCTCTGTGCTCCAAAAACTTGTACTAGTATTTACAGAGGCCCACCGACTCAGGAGGCTCGCCGTCCTGCTCAATTTCGAAGTCGCATTGCAGACTACCCCGGCTCTTGCTCAATCAGTTGTCATAACGGCTGTACAAATTGGCATTGCAATTGGTGCATAAGAGTCGCGCCAGGCTCAGTCGCAGAGACGATTGTCTCTCTATATGTCCTCCAGAGGTCGCAGTTCGCGAGGACGGGGACGTGGAGGCGCTTCGATCAGGAGCGATAAAGATGGAGACCTGCAGATGGGTGATGCAGTGCCGACAGGCCCGTCGAGATTGTACGACACTATCTGAATGACCCGCGATTCCAAATTCTGACTTGCTCAGCAACCCTTACGGATCTGGAAGAGGCAGGGGACGACCTTCAAGGAATACTGGCGATTCGCAGAGCAGGCTCAAACCTATAGAAATCACAGTACACACCCGTACAACTAGTACTGCTATAATACTGATTTGCGTAGTTCACGGGTTGCAAAGGTGCTAGTGTCAGCGATCTGGTGGCCTTCATATTGCGCAAAACTCATGTCAAACTTGGCAATGCTCGCGGTAGTGGAGATGTGGTCACGGCAGCCGTATACTCGCCAGATGATGCGAGAACAGTTGTCAAAGCTAGCGGCCTAAAATTTGCAGGCAATATATTGAGCATGAGACAACAGGAAGGTTCTGGTGATGTACCGATGGGTTCACTACGTCCTTCGCATGCTGCCGGTTCTGCTGCCAAGGAAGGCACAATAGATACGCTTAAGCAATTCCTCGTTACTCGATATGCGGCAGAAAACAGAATGCTAGATTTATCTCGAATCTCTGAGGACCCGACGCTATCCAATTTTGGAATCGTGGCCAATACTACAACGAGCTCTAAGCTCTTTCTAGCTCTGATGAAGCTCTTGTCGGACGAGAAGATGGATGTGGTCTCCATCACGCTCGAGGGGAACAAGTTGAAGGATGTCTCTGGGATTACATCACTAGCACAATCTTTCCCGAAACTGCGCAATTTGAGTTTGGCCAATAACGACATTTCTCGATACAAGGACTTAGACGCATGGGCAGCGAAAAGCAAGCTGTCTGAGTTACAGGAATTGATACTTACAGGCAATCCTGTTCGTGAGGATGAGATGGCCAAGAACCGTGAAATTGAGTATCGCAGCGAAATAACGAAGCGATTTCCTTCGTTGAAATTGCTCGACAACCAACCTATTGCGCAAGGTATCACATTTGACATTGGCGATGACCCGCAAGTCAACTCCAAGGCTGGTCGTGTCGAATTGCCGGCACCGATCGTGGGTGGTTTCTATGAGAATGAAACCATACAGGCTACGGCAATGGAATTTCTCGGCCGGTATTTCCCAGCTTACGATGGAGACCGTGCACAGCTCGCGCCCTTCTACGCCGATAACGCGATTTTCTCCATGTCGATAAACGTTGCCGCGCCACGGAAGAAGAGTGGTGGAGCATTCACATCGAATTCGTGGCAAAACTACATTCATTCCTCGCGCAACTTGACGAGAATCACAGCCCTGGACGCACGCATTAGCAGGTCTAATGTCGGACCCTCCCAAATTTTACAAGCCTTGAAGGCTTATCCTGCATCGAAGCACGATCTATCAGATGCCAATTTGTTTTGCGTGGATGCATGGTCATTCCCCACATCCGAAGGACACGTCCACATCCAGATTTGCGTCCACGGGGAGTTTCAGGAAAAGACACCGCAGACGAAACAGATGACGAAGCGCAGTTTCGACCGGACTTTCATCCTCGGCCCTGCACTGGAAGGTCAGGGCGTCAATGGTGTCATTATCAAATCCGACTTGTTTGTCATACGAGCTTGGGGAGGTCATAATGCCTGGCGTCCGACAAATACATCCTCGACGGCGGCGACGACGACGACGACAACGGCGCAACAACCCGATCCCAATAAGAGTGCCGTCAACGGTGCGTCAATCAATGGTGCAGAACCTGCGGCGTCATCGAGACCCGATGGCGTGAACGACCAACAGTTCGGCATGATCACTCAACTCAGGACGGCGACGGGTCTCAATGCGAATTACGCCAACATGTGTCTCTCGCAACTGCAGTGGGACTATCAGGCGGCACTCAAGGTCACGATGGAGTTGAAGAGCAAGAATGGTCTCCCGGCCGAAGCATTTGTATAATCAATCTACCGATCAGAAAAGAGAAGGAGGAAGAAGGTGTAGGAGGAGTAGAAAAATCTGCAGAAGAAGAAAAAAAAAAAGGAGTCAATAGTAATGTCCACCCCAGACCCCTACCGCACCATCAATCACGACCCTAGACTGTCTCTTCGTTCCCAGATTTGCATGACGGTGGGCGCGCCGACGTTGAGCATGTCGCGCTTGATTTCCTGCACCATGAGCCCTTCCATCTGCATCCACTTGTCGGCCGCTTTATCCCTGACTTGAATCCGATAGACGTGATGCTCTTCGCCGACTTGATTGACGTCGACTTCGTGCGTCACATTCAGCAGTAAATCATACACCGCCGCCGCGTGTCCGCCGCCACCATTCATCCCCGCCGTCTTTGTCTTGTCGTCGTCAGTTTCGGGGTCGGCGGCAGGAGGGGCGAGGAAAGGGGAGAGGTCGAGTCCCGTCAAGGGAAATTGCACCACCGTCTTGTTGCGTTCCGTGCTGAAATCGGATTTCCGCTCGCGGTTCATGTGTAGCAGGAGGTAAGGCGGCAGCTGATGCAACACGAATCGGCGTCGGGACCCAGGCAAGTCCTGGACATGTGTGCCGTCGTACTTGGCCAGCAATTCCGTCACCGTGGTCTGTGGCACCACGGTGCCGGCCACGTCGTCCTGAAACAGTGGAGTTGGCGGCAGGTCCAGTGCGAGAAACATAAAGGTCGTTGGTTTGCGATCAATCTTGGCGCTCGCTTCGAAGCGCGGCCGCGAGGCGGCGTCGTCGGTGACTGTGTGGATGGTCTGCGATTCGATGGTCAAGTGACCCTGAAAACACTTGCTGATGACTGATTCTTGTGTCTTGGGCGAGGCACGCAAGTGTTTGTGGAGGTAATTCAGGAGGTACGTCGAGAAGGATTGCAGTGGATTGATGGTGGTGCCAGAGTGTTGCGCCGTCTGTGCCTTGCGCAGAAACTCGTGGGGACTAATGTGCGACTTTAGCAGTCTATCGCTCCATAATTTACGCACCAGCATCCCAAAGTTTTGCACAATTTCCGTCCGGGCTTCCAGATTTGGCATGAGGAGAAGATGATCACGCAATGGTCGGACGTGTGAAAGGGCATGTAAAATCACGCCTGCGTGACCGTGACCAGCAATGGTGTTCATCCCTACGAATCCTGCTCGATAGGGCTGCCTCGCGATATCATACAAGACGGTCGTTGTGGTATCCAGTTTCGCGACTTGTTGTTTCGAAAACATCGGTGCGACGGCATATTTGATGTCATCCAGTGCTTTATTCGTGTTTTCGTATGCGTCCGGCAGGATGTACACCCTCCTCGTAGACAAATTCAAAAAGACGTGATGTTCGTCCTCGAGCGAGTGAAAGAATGCCGGGGTCGATTTGGATCTGCCGGCATAGTACTTGCCACACACCAGGCAAGAGTAGACATTCATGTTGCTAAGCGTAACGGAACACACTTTTTCCTGGTCAAAGTCGAGTTGTGAACGATTGACGGTCTCCATGTACAGGTCTTGCGACAGATCTGCCACATTGACGGAAACATCCTCAGATCCAGAGTCCTTCTCATTGTCATAATGATCTTCAACCACCTTTTGCCGCTTCGCAGGTCTGTCCATGACCCACGTAGACCAGTCTGCGCTGGCTACTCGCACGACACAACAAGTGATATGGAGAATAGCAGGAGCAGAAGAGCTACGAACCAAGACTTCAGACTCAAGTGAGACGGAACGCCAAATTCAATTGTGTGCCGGCCGAAATGAAATACGGCGCTCAACCACATCTCGTGAGGCAGCGCGTTGAAGCGTAAGTGGTGCAGAACCGAGTATTATATAGTATATATGTACAACGAATATCGTGGATGCTTGGACTAAGCATCCTCTGGCTTGATTCGTCTCCTCTTGGACTTGGCGGACGATTCCTTGTCGGCGGCTTTGGGCTTCTTCTGCTTGAAACTGACGGGACCAGCACCTTCCTCTTCATCCATGAATGCCGTCTTTTTGGCCTCTACTTTGAAGCCAATGAGGTCCATATCAGCCCCATCCCTGCGTCGCTTGAGCAGTGCTGCTGGCGTCTCGTCCTTGTCGATATCCGGTACTGGTTCTGTCCAGTCCACCTCCACCTTGCCCAGATCTTGTTTACCGTCTGCATCATCTTGGTCTTCGGGTTCAGGCTCGACCACTTGCGAGGTTGACGACCACTCCCCCGGTATCGCTTGTGCCGCGAGTGCAGCTCTATACACATCTTGATCGTCCAAAGTTGATATCTTCTCCGCCTTTTTCGGCCGCGAACCAATGTTGACCTTTTTCGGACCGTCGTCTACTGGTTTGGCAGGTATTGCGACCTTGCCACCAATCTTTGCCAATTCCCGATTTGCCTGTGCCAATTCGCGAGCCTCTCTCTCCGAGTTGCGATGAATATCCCGCACTTGTCGCTTCAATGAGTTCTCGTGCCGCGGAGATGCTTCGTGTTGTTTGCGAGAAAAGGCGTCATTGCGCACAAAGACCTTGCAGTAGTCGCAGTAGTAGTTGCCCACAGATTTCCAGTACTCCGTCATGGCTTCCGACTATAATTACAGATCTAGCACATGTGACCAGTCGAAGAACTCTCCTCCTGGTTTATAACTTCTCAGTGATAAGTTATGTATATATCTACCATATACTTTCTGACGAATGCATGTGAATGAGCCAAAGTGGAGACAACATTTCCTAGTTTGGTACGAGGATTACGAAATAATTTTTGTAGACAATTTCAACTCCATCGGATAGACTCTACGGTCGACGATAAAACAAAGCTAGACCTTCCGGTGTGCTTGTACAGGTTGTGCATATTCTCGTTGTCAAGCTGGAACACTGCTCTCGAACTAACATCATACGGGACATCAGATCTACTATATCTACTTGATATTGGATATACACTTGATCTTGGACTTGATATCATATACAACGGAAAAAGATGCATTGCACAAGACACTCGGTTCGTAGAGCGACACAACTATCACAGAGTCGTCGATGCCTGCATTCAGTGCCGACGCTACAGCTCTCCTCGCCAGAACAGAATGGTATCCCGGGGTTCTACACGCCCGCGGCATATAAAGTCGCCTGGTTGGATTACCAGACCCACGTCATCGAGAACTTGAATCGAGTGAGTGCGGAAACGGACTACGAATCTCTGCCTCTCATCAAGACCATCACGCAGACGGCGCGAAAGCCCGACTTGGCACGAATCTATAATTTCGCCGCACAGGCCTTTTCCAACCACTTCTTCTTCGACTCCCTCTCCTCAGCCTCTCCTTACTCAACTACACCTTCATCTTCATCATCGTCATCATCGTCCTCATCGGAAGAGCGTATCCCGCTGTCAAACTCGTCACGAGCCCTCTCGCGTCTCACGGCAGAGATTGAATCGAGCTTCAAATCCATCGACGCCTTCAAAGCGCACTTTTCCGCCGTGTCAGAGAGTATCCTCGGCAGCGGCTGGGTCTGGCTCGTGATGGACGACGCACAACGACTGAGGATCCTGAGCACATATAATGCCGGAACACCCTTTGATTTCGCCCGTCTCCAGCACGCCGACCCAAACACCGGACTCACCCCTCTATCCCCGTCCCCATCCTCATCCTCGTCCGGGTCCGGTGGTGACGGCAAGGAGGACAATGGATACGCACTGTACCAGGCCATGGCACGACCATACTCGCTCACCCCAATCGCATGCCTCAGCGTCTGGCAACACAGTTACCTCACGGACTATGGCGTCGCCGGAAAACGTCAATACGTCGCCAAGTGGTTCGAGGCCGTGGATTGGAGAAAAGTCCAGACGCGCATGGAGGACGCCAAGCGCGACGACCGCATCAAAAGTTCTCCATATTAGTCTTACCTATAGTAGTCACAATCGTAGTCTTGGGAGATTGAGGGTAGAGGTAAAGCATTTTATATATAGTTTAGCATTCATTCGCACCCTTCATCTTATTTCTTTTGCACATTCTTGAATCACTTCTCACAACGAGTCTGAATGAACATGATTCGTCGCTTTAGAGGATAGAGGATATTGTATCGAATATTGTATTGAATATTGTATTGTAAGGATATATGATGGACTAAAAATACACTATTCCTCGTGGGCAAAAAACAGGGGACGCTAGCAGCAGGGGCGGTGATGTACTGATGGGACAAGGACTCCAGCGATGAAGTACTCTAGGTGGTGGCCACGAGTGATCCAGCCAAGGAAAGCGGACTGGAAACCATGTTGAGTGCCTTTGTGAGGAAACTGGCACTCGGCGCGCTCTGGAAGGCGGCACCCCACTGTCCCGTGTTGTCGGTGAGGTAGAGGTACTGCGGGTTCAGGGCGGCCTGCAGGTTGGTGACGACGAGGGAGGTGCTCGCGTCCGCGCTGTTGAGCATAAAGACGAGCTTGCTCAATTGACTCGCACTCAAACCGCCGAGGAAGGAACTGTACCATCCAAACAGGTCGTCCGGCACCGCCGCCGACGTCTGCTCAAAGATGACCAGGAAGTCCGCCACGTCCACGAAGGACGGGTGACAGATTTGGCCGGGGGCGAAGCCGACCAACGTTTGACTGAAGCCCGAATTTGCGCGGACCTGCGCCGCGTAGCTCTGGTACATTGGCAGGTACTGCTGACTCGACGCCTGGTTGTCAAAGAAGATGCCGTTCAGACCCAGGCCCGCGCTCGCCCAGCCTGCGTAGATGCTGATGTCGTTCGACACACTCGCCGCGTCTCGACTGCCAAATGCCGTGTCCACGTATCCCAGCACGTTGACGTTTGAGATGGCAAGCAGACGGGTCAACTCGTGCTGGTAGTCCGAGTTGGGGATGGCGCCGGTGCCCGGTCCGCTGTTGGGGTTCACGATGACGGTGATGGCGACCGAGGGGTAGTTGGCCGCCATGGTGTAGACCCAGTCCCATGCGCCCGGCGTCGTCCACCACGATGGGTAAATGTACAGCGGGATGATGAAGCCCTTGTTGGCACTCGCGGCCGCCAATACATTCTGCTTGATTTGTGGCACCATTGACGGCAACGTCGAGCACCAGCCAGAGTATGCCCAGGAAGGCAGGGAGCAGGTCGCAGAGACACTGACGGACTTTGTCACGCTCGAGACTACGCCAAGGGCACTCGTGGCCAAGGTCGTGGGCACCGAGAGCGAGACTGATAGCGAGGTCGTGGGCAGGACAGTCGATAGCGGCAGAGAGGTCGAGAGGACCTTGGCAGCAGCGGAGGACACGGCGGCGGCCACTGCTGCAACAGTCGAGCTCGGGAGAGTGACGGCGACCGAAGTTGAGGCTGGCACGGCTGCCGCGCTCGTGATGGCGCCGATTGCATTGAGTGCCGCGTTTGTAGTCGAGGAGGATGTCGTTGTGGACGATGTCATCGTCGATGTCGTGGAGGCTGCCTTTGTGCTGCTGACGCTTGAACTGGTCGTGGTGGTGGCCGAGGTCGACTTGACTCCGGTGGACGATGCAGAAGAGGTGGAAGCTCCTGGGCTGGCGATGGAGGTGGGCAAGCCGGCAGTACCGGTCGAGACGGTCACTTGCGCAGCAGTGTCGTCTCCGTACATGACATAACCATTGGAGGAAGAGTAGACCATGCCAGACAAGGTACCGTAGTCCCAAGCATCGAATGCAGAGTGCTGATTGTCATACAGGGCACAGTAAGGCGTGGAGCCAAAGATGAGGGAGAGAATGGTCGAGGCGTAGTAGACGTTGTAGAATGAACAGGCCGAGTTTGCCTTGCAGAGGGTGGAGCACGCCTGAGGTGAGTAACTGTTCAGGGTGTAAGTGCCCAACTTGTCCCCCGTGCCAACAATGGACATCAAGCCGGCATAGACGAGCGTGTTTTCATATGGCGTGTTGGTGCCTGTAGCCAGGGGTGCAGAGGAGGTAGAAGATGTAGTCAACTTTGCCGTGGTGCTGGAGCTTGTGCTCGAAGTAGTCGTGCTGGTGGTAGTCGGTTTGACGGTACTGCTCGTGGTACTGGTGCTCGAAGTAGTCGTGCTGGTGGTAGTCGGTTTGACGGTACTGCTCGTGGTACTGGTGCTAGAGGTCGTGCTGGAACTGCTGGAACTGGTGGTAGTGGTACCGCTGCCGGAGTTACCGAACCAGTCGAGCCCAAACAATCTCTTCTCATGTTGTTGTGGGAGAGATGCCACGGTCGAGGCAAGGATGCTCAGCGTCACAAAGGCATTTCCAATGGCCACCATGTCGATCCGAGCTTATAGTCCAGAGAGTGACGGGGGATGGAGCTGATGTCGTCGACTCGAGGAGAGTGGTACGACTTGAGGCGATGATGGAACCAAGGAAGGGGAGTATTTGGACACCGGCGATATATAAGCTTTTCCCGAGCTATATCTCCCAACGACAGCATACAAGACATTTCCCAAAATGTCATTGTCAAACGTGGTTTATCCCAGCAAGAGGAAGAGGTCAGGCATGATCGCATGCGTCGAGAAGGAGGCAGGACAGTCTAATCCGCCATGACCTTCTCAATCCGGATGTCTCAGCCCTGCTTCGACACTGTCTGGTGGTGACCATGCATGCATGCATACTCTCTGAGAATGCCGCAGAGCTATACGACTGTAGTCACTGTTGATTATTCTGGTCTCCTTCATGTGAGTCTTGAAGCAACGGCCATAAGTCTGGTCTCCTGCTCTGAGCTCAAACTATAGCTGCAGCATATGCCTGGAAATGGGGTAATGGTGGGGATATGGACGAAGCTCAGCAGGAAGCGGGAAGAAAGTCGAAAAACGGACGCCCGGGTGGCTGGCACTTCAGCCACCAAGGATTCCGTCGTGGCTGCTGCAGTTTTGATACCCGATGTCGGTTACTCAGCCAATCAAAGAACTGGAACCACGAAATGATGGGCCAACCCGCACGGGCCTCGACCGACCCAGAAATGGTCATACACCACGCGTACGCTTCCACGCTACCTACCTGCTGCTGCAGTAGGTACGGGCCCAGGTCTCTCGTTTCTGGTCACGAATCAGGGGCCGTAGAATGTTCCGGTGCGCTGGGATTAGAGGCGCTTCCCGCCCTTCTGCTCCTTTTTTGTCTCGTCTCACTTCCTGGGATTGAGACTTGCTCTCCACCATCCATATGCATATTCTGAGCTCGATCGTCCCTTCGATCTTCCTCCTGCCCCCGAATGGATTGGAATTGCAATTACAAATCGCAAGACAAATAGGAATCGGTGACGCCGAAGAAACCCACGTCACCCCTGCTGCGGCTGCTCCGTGCGTGCGGGTCGATGATGCACGGATCATTCCTCTTCTTCTTCTTCTTCTTCTTCTTCTTCTTCTTCCTCTTCCTCCTCCTCCTCCTTCTCCTTCCGCCTCTTTCGTTGGATGAATTGCAACGGCATATGGGGGCGGGGCGGGGCAGGGCCTACCGTGTAGCTTGTTGAGGCCAGGCTCACAAAGGCAGGGAACACTGTACAGAAACGAGGTGGCTGTTTTTCAGAGAAGAGATTGTTAGCTAAAGATAGGGTAGTGAATAGCTAGCTTTGAAGTCGTCGAGGGGTGGGTGACACGTCACGCCTCACGTGCTACGTGATCAGAGATCACGACAAGCTGCAGGAGCAAAGCCATCATCTTCTCCTTCCAAGGTTCCCTGCCCAGGGAGATCTCGTCCTTTGCAGACCCTTTCGCCATTCCATCACGTGTGTGGTAGGCATAGTCTGAACTTGAACTGATCACCATCATGAGTAGAATCAATGTCCATTCATGTTGTCAAGTGCTTATTTCCATGACAACGTGTAACTTTTATTGATGCGTTATGACTATCGTGTTACACACAAAACCGGCAATCAAAGCCCTTTTCAAATTCATATTTATTATGTACCTTCACCACCACCATCTATCAATCATGCATTCTACAGGGCAATGAAAGCCAGGGCTCCTAGAATGCATGTTCCAATGAATGCCTGGACAACAGAAGACTCTGACGAACGACTTGCCAGCGACTTCGCACCGGTACTCGAGGTGGCCGCGGCTCCAGTGGAGGCTCCAGCACCTGTACCACTGGCACCGCTGACAGCTGCCACAGCGACCGCCGCGCCTCCGTGCGAGCAGGTGGAAGCGGCTGCCGGACTAGCAACCAGCGTGGCGTATGTGAATGCACATGCCGAGGAAGCGGACGATTGCAGAGAATAGTAGTTTTGATAAACGAGTGCCAATTGCTGAGCTGCTGGGCAAGGTGCGTATGCGCCATAGGTACCTGGATACGTTCCGTTGGCGGCAATGACGTTGCAAGCAGAAGCACTCAGGCCGCAGACAACACCGAACGCCGAGCCGATTGCACTAGCTGCAGCTGTGCCAGCACCTGCAGAACACTTTGCTGCTGCTGCCTGACACGAACAGTAATTTGCATCGGGCGTCGGTGGCAAAGACGTCGCCGCGACAAAGCCGGAAGTTCGTGGTGGACAACTCACCGATTGTGTTGTGCCAACATAATTGGAGAGAGCGACGGAGCTCGGCGTCACGGCAGCCCACTGAGAGGACAAGACACTGTAATCTGGCAGAGGCGTTGGAGACGCTCCGGCCGAGGCAGAAGTAACCAGACCGTACTCATTTGTGTCTTGAATCCATTCGTATGCGATCCCACCGGAAAATACGTCCGACATGACGCCGTACAGCGAGGGAATTTCACCAAACTGTCGTGTCACGCCGAGAGGAATATTGCAACCAAATTCGGAGAAGAAGACTGGACGGGTCAAGTTGCGGTATTGTGCCTCGAGCACGTCATAGCCGGACTGCGTGTACGATGAAGTGCCGCACCATCGATAAATGTTGATTCCATAAAAGTCGATTCCATCAGTGGCCGCACCGCAGGCAAGGTATTCGGCAAGCTGTATTTGCAAATCAGCGACGTCTGCCCCAGCATAACCCACGGGAATGGCACGATAACCCTTGGACTTGATGTACGCACGCATATCTCGAGCAGCAGCCTTGACAAATGGAGCCGCCGATGAGACGTTGTAAGCATTGACGTTCTCGTTGCCAATGAAGAAACCAGCGGTATTGGGATATTTGGCAAATGCATCGACCGTGGCGGCGAAAGCTGCATACTGAACAGTGTTCCAGGTAGGTGCATCAGACACTACAGTGGTATAAGGAGACTCGAGATCAAGGAAGAGATAGATGCCTGCATTCGCAAAGGTTTGCATACAAGCATCATGGTTCAGAGTGGCATTGACACGGTATGTTCGAATCACATTGACACCCAAGGTCTTCATGAGATTGACCACGTTCGAGCACCCAGTCGAGTCGGCTAAAGGATCATTGATGAGAGCACCGGAGGCGGTGTTCGAAGTCTCCTGTGTAGGATCGACTGGTTGATAGGCGACTCCCTTGATGAAGAACTGGTTGCCAGTGACCGAATCAAAGAATTTGGTGCCATTGACTTGTCTGTGTCAAGGATTAGTCAACTGCTGATAATGTCACTCAGACGCAAAAGTGCTTACATGGGATTGATGGCAAATGCCAGGGAAGCAAGAGAAGCAAAGAGAGTGCTGGCGAGCATGTCTGAGGAAGTCTACCAGCGAATGCCTCGATCTAGTGAGTGTTTGTTGACAAGAATGTGTCTCTGATATTCGTTTTTTGAGAATGAGAGACTCGCGAAACGAAAGATGGGGAAGAGGTAGAGCGAGAAGTACTTGGACTTGAGCAAGGATGGACGAGTTAAAGTAAGTAGTCAGACAAGAGGGAGGACCAGGAGGAAGAATTAGAAGAGCTGAGGACAAGGGGTGGCAAGCAACAAACGGGAATGAAGGGAGCCGAGAGGCAAAGGATTTTGTTATTGAGAACGCGCCACCGGTAGTGAAGGCAGAAGCAAGAGTCGGTGCAGGGGAGGGAGGCCGAGCAGAGGAGAGAAAGGCAGGGGTCCAGCAATGTGCGCTTGAATTGTGTGAGAGTGGGAGGCCAGCGTAGCACAAGATGCGTGGGCGGGCTGCCAAGCAAGGGCGCCAAGCTGCTCGCTGCAGAATAACCTGTAAATGACTCGGCTCGATCGGCTCATCCTAGCACGTGTGGTCTCAATCTAATATAGGCTGGCCACAGCTGAGCCTCTCATGCATATGGCCTCTTGCAAGACCGGGCGACTCTCCTTGCCCAAGGTGAGCTCGGGCGTCCTAATTTTGGCCGCGCCGGTCGGGTAGATTTGCCGCGCCGCTCTAAACCTCGAGCTCCAGCTGGGCTTCGGAAGTGTAGCAGATCTTCAGGCAACGCCGCGCAGCTCTTTTTCTATTCTTGGCGTCTGGCTAAAAGAGCTGCTCAGCTACCAGCGTGCGGGATGTGCTGCAGACTCTCCCATCTCGGTAAGTATCCGACGTTGAGCAGCTCCAAATGCAATGTACTTGTACATGCTCGTAGCTACGGTGCATACGTTAATGCAGCTGAAATCATTTTATTCCCTGCGGCTAATGGACAGCTTGAAAAGGAAAAAGCACCACGTGAATCGATGAGCCTCGATCTACTACTCACCTTTCACTGATAGCCATCACTCAGCTGATCTACGTCGATTATTGCTCAGCTTCTTGGCAGAATCCCTATTGCATTTCTTGAATCCTCTTAGCCAAGAATTTCGATCTATCCGTATAGCTGGTACACCCCTCGTATAAGCGCTGCAAGGCAACTTGAATCAGAGTAGTGTTGAGGCTATAGACTATAGAATATATATGACTATAGCTACGGCTTGGTGGGACTACAAGCATACGACTACAGCCGCCGCCGATAGCCGTTATTGTTGATGACTATAGCTGCGCAACGATGCTATTACCTGGCGCTGCCGCTGCCGCAGTACTGGTACATTGTGCATGTACGAGTATAGGGATACGTAGTCACCTCACGTTGACGCTTGCATTTGCCTTGAGGCCACGCGGGCAGTGCTTCCCGAGATATGCGGATAGATAGACGGCGCGGGCCGTACATCTGACCAATCAGACGCCGTTCTGTGTATCTCGGCGTGCTAGATGGATACCTAGCAGAGCGTCATTCGTGTCATACCGAATTGAAGTTGTCAGGCTTAAGGCATACATAATGGGCGTTGTACTCTACAAAGCTGAGTCGTCGAGACAGAAGTTGGACGCTGCTCGGTGAAGCGCGCATTCATACGATGGCAGCCGTCTTCATAAGTAACAGAGCTGAGAAGGACGACTGGACAATCTCGGGGACCGAAGTTATGGACAACCTACCGAAACTTGAAGCACAGCATGATGATTCTGGGAAAACGACCTGTCGGAAAGCCTTCATCGCTATATTCCTGGCAATGCTCATTCTGCTTTATCAATTTCCTTCCGGGATGCTCTTCTTGAACTGTAGGGTCGCGTTTCCTTCTTCGCTTCATGGATTCTGTCCTCAGATCTCGAAGGACATTGATCTCATGGGTCAGAAATTCATGGCCGACTCGTCCGTGGCCGAATCTCTTTTCGTTGACAATCCTTCTCAAGAAATTCTGAAACAATCGCTGCATGATTATACAAAACATCCTCACTTGGCTGGTAACCTTGCCCTTGCTAGATACACGAGAGACAAATGGCTCAGCAGTGGAATCGAGGATGTGGAAATTGTCGAGTATGAGATCCTGCTCAACTATCCCACAAATCGATCGCGAGTATCCCTCTTGAATGCTGGACATCATGTGTGGGATGCTACACTCAAGGAAGACGTCTTGGACCAAGACCATGGTAGTGAAGAAGCCGTGCCATTCTTTCATGGATATAGCAAGAACGGAAGCGCCTCAGGCGAATTAGTGTACTTGAATTATGCTCGGCCAGAAGATTTCGCTTCCGTTCTGAAGCATGTTGACCTCAAGGGGAAGATTGGCATTGCAAGATACGGTGGTCTGTTTCGTGGGATCAAAGTCGAGCTTGCGCAACGCCATGGTATGAGTGCCATGTTGCTCTATGACGATCCCAGTGAGGATCGAAATATCACCACGGAAAATGGCTTTCTAGCCTATCCAGACGGTCCAGCCAGGAACCCGTCCTCAGTACAGCGCGGCTCAGTGCAATTCCTTTCCATCTTGCCAGGTGATCCTACAACTCCAGGTTACGCTTCCACCCCAGGCTGTAAGCGCAAGGACCCTTACAAGTCCATTCCTTCGATCCCTTCCATCCCTATCAATGGACGGGACGCCTTATATCTGCTCAGGACCTTGAATGGAAATGGACCTGTTCTGGAGGGCTTCGAGGGGGCTTTACCCGGCGTAGAGTACGCACTGGGTGGCAGTCAAAAAAGCTTACTCACTGTCGAGTTGGACAATGGTATGCGCCTCTTCGGAGATTTTGATACGAGGCTAATCTTGACCAGTGGTTGAGTACGACTATCGGCCAATTTACAATGTGATTGCAAAGATACCGGGACACTTTGATGACACCATCATCCTTGGCAACCACCGTGATGCTTGGGTCAGAGGTGCAGCAGATCCCAACAGTGGATCTGCAGCTTTAGACTCGATTATCAGCACGTTCGGCAGTCTTCAAAGAACTGGCTATATGCCACTGCGCAGCCTCGTCTTTGCGTCCTGGGATGCAGAAGAGTACGGTCTTGTGGGCAGCACCGAGTGGGTGGAGGAGCACGCGCCAGAATTGTCCAAGAACGCGATCGCCTACCTGAACGTGGACGTGGCCAGCTCAGGCATCAACTTCCATGCATCCGCGTCTCCACTACTCTTTGACATTCTCAGAAATACGACCGCATACGTCCCAGCAGTCAAGGGCGACGCCTCGATACCCGGCACTGCTCCCATCACGTCCCTCAGGGACGAATGGAAGGGCACCATTCGCACCCTGGGATCGGGCTCAGACTATACCGCCTTCCAGGATGCCCTGGGCATCACCAGCGTAGACATGGGCTTCAGTGGCGGTACCGACGCCGTCTACCACTACCACAGCCAATACGACTCCTTCCACTGGCTCACCCAGTGTGGCGACCCGGACGTCAAGGGCCTCCAGGCCGCCACTCGACTATGGGGTCTCTTGGCCTACAGGCTCTCCGAGAGCCCCGTGATTGCCTTCAACGCCACGACGTACGGCAGCGAAATTGTGCGCTACGTAAAGGACCTTCGTCTATCGTCGTCGTCGTCGACGGCGGCGGCGGCCGGTAGCTCGAAAAAGATTCGCAAAGGCATGAAGAAATTACTGGCTGTGGCGGAGAAAATCCACCGATACGGCATTGACCTGGACGCTCGCGCACAGTCTGCCAACGAAGCAGTCAAGTCCTGGGCCACGCTTCCCGAACGCGAAAAATTGGCGCTCCTGCGTCGCATCCACGAGTTGAATGGCGCATATAAACACTTTGAGCGCGCACTCCTCGATCGTCGCGGCTTGCGCGATCGATCCTTCTTTAAACACATCCTTTTCGCGCCCGGCCGATGGACTGGGTACGCCGGCGTGGTGTTTCCCGCCATCAACGAGGCCCGTGATCAAGCTGATCAAGTGCGCGCCATCAATCGAATCCACAAGATTTTGCGCCGTGTCGTGCAATCATGAAGCCGAGGGCTCAATGTTAGAGATAAGTCATGTCTATATTTGTATATGGTACAATGATCTACACGCGCCGCCTGAATGCTCTACGATTAAAGTTACAACCTCGTATATCTCAATTCATCTCAATTCCTTCTCCCCATATTCTTGATGCCCAGAAAACGTCGTCACCCTTTATCATAATGCCATTCCATCTATCGATACCCTCCATATCCTTGCTGAAAATTACTTTGCTGAGGCTGCGGTTGTCCATAACCATTAGTGTACTGTTGCTGTTGCTGCTGTTGTGGAAATTGTTGTTGCTGAGGAGGAGGTTGTGGTTGTTGCTGCATGGGGTATTGTTGTGGTTGTTGCGCGCCATAGAGCGACATGATGCCCGCTTTATCGAATGGTTTTGTCGGGTTGATGCCGCTATTGGCATTGAATGCAGGCTGTTGTTGTTGTTGTTGCGGTTGATAGCCCGTCAATTGTGGTTGGAACGCTGATTGTAGTTGTTGTGGCTGAGACTGTAGCTGAGGTTGGAACGCAGTGTTTGGCTGCTGCTGATATGTGCCCGTCTGTTGTGCAGGACGTTGTGGCATCTGGTAACCTTGGCTACCCTGGTTTCCAGTCTGCTGACGATACAATCCATTCTGTGCACCGCCGGTGGTTTGCGAGAATAATGGCGCCGTGGCCTGTTGTCCGCTACCAAACTTGTTGAACGAGTCGAATCCGGCGTTGTTCACTTGACCAAAATTGTTTTGCCCTACAGCTGCAGCGCCACCCGTGTACTGGTTATTCAATGGCTCGTATGACTGAGGACCGAAATTATTGCCCTGTAACACATTTGACTGCTGCAAGTGATTGGGCACAGGTTGCATAGACTGCTGAATACCAGTCAATTGAGCTCGCAGTGGCGAGGTAAAATTTGCTCCAAAGGAATCATTCGGTTGAGTATTATTCATCTGCGATTGTGCCGGAGCATAATTATTTTGGCCATACTGCGTCGCTGAAGCTGACTGTTGACCAGTCATCTGAGGCGAAGAGTTTGAGAACCTGTTCGTGCCGAAAATAGAACCTTGCCCAGCCTGTGATGGCATGAATTGTCCTGTTGGTTGTGGTGATTGTCTTTGAAATGAGCCTAAATTTTGTCCAAACATGCTTGCTGATGCTTGTCCTGTTCTTTGTGGCGAGTTGTTTTGGCCAGGTGGTGCTTGGCCTGTGATCTGAGGTGACTGATTTTGAGATGGTGCTTGATTATGTGCAAATTGTCCAAACGGAGCACTGAGATCAACAGTCGGCTGAAATTTAGGTCGCATGCCCGTGAGCTGAGGAGTCAAGGATGTTTGAGGCTGCACAGTAGGTGGTCCTAAAGAGCCTTGCGGCTGATGCGAATCACGCTGCCCTGTTAGATTCTGCTGGAAATTGGCACCTTGGAATGGTTTGTTCTGCTGAAATTGCTGTGATTGTGGTTGATAATTTCCCTGATAGGATTGAGTATGTTGTGGCTCCAGATGCTGCGGTTGTGATGGTGCACTGGCGTGTTGAATTGCCTGTGGTCCGGATTGTGGAGGGAACAAATTATGGTTTGGAGCTTGATACTGCTTTTGCTGTTGTTGTACGCTCTGATTCTGCAACTGCGTCTGGAATATGTTGGGAGTATTTTGCGTTGGCTCAGGAATTGGCGGCTGTGGACGACCAGTCAGTTGGTGTCTCAATGGCGCTGGAGGTGGTGGAGGCTGCTGCTGCTGCTGCTGCTGTTGCTGTTGCTGCTGCTCTTGCATCATTGTAGAAGGATATTGTGGTCTCAGGAGCTGTCCTCCTGTAAGTTGTGATCTCAAGGGCACTGCCGGCTGAATATACTGCTGCTGCATGGCATCTTGACCAGTGGTCTGATATCCCATGAATGGTGCTGGCTGTTGTCCTTGACCTTGATTGTTGTTGACGAAATTCTGGCTATTGTACATGGACGGAGGAATGCTCGAGAATGGATTCTGAAAGTTTTGCTGCTGTTGGGAAACGTTGCTGGCTTGCGCCCACATGTCGAATGGATTTGCAGCTTGGATTTGAGGTGTTTGCTCCTCACCGCCGATGGTATCTGCGGTGAACCTCACGCGAGCTTTCTCGTGCTTTTTCACACTCGGACCAGCACTTTCCTCCATACCCACGAGCATGTCAGTCGCCGAGGCAAGATCACCCATCACTTTCTTTAGCACATCGACATTCTTCGAGCGGTCTGTGAACCCCATTTCGCGAAGTGTGTCCAGCTCTTTGCTGTACTTGATCACGGCAGAGCTGGACTTGCCGGGCTCAATGGGCTTGGCAGAACCCTTCATTGCAGACTTGACTGGGGTAAAATTGGCAGTCTCTCTCTGGCTCATGAACATCTGGCGCTCATACTTGTCACGAATGAAGCGTTCCATCGTCTGATCGTCGTCCTGTAAGGGCCATTCTCGCAAAGGATTGAATTTGTAGTTGGAGATCGTGTTGCCCACCTCTCGCATCTTTTGAATCTGCTCGGGCGTCCATTGATCCAAGGAGATAGATTTGACCTTGCTGACGTCGCTATTCTTCCTATGTATCGAAGCACATCGGGTGCAGAGAAACACTCCTAGTGAGTAAGAAGCCCAACGAGGATTGACTCCCTCGCAATCCGCACACCTGTCGTTGCCAGGAATGTCATCGATAATTGCCCGCAACTCTTGCTCCTGCCGAGTGTCTCGCCTGGAAGTAGTCATTGCCGGCTACAATCTAGCGCGGTGTCACGAGCCTGCTCGATCGAAGCTCGCAGTTCCAGCAGATCTGTGTGAGAAATTACAACTCGTCACTGTCACGGACAAAATCGATATTGTGTGTCAAAACAATCTTTTTAGCGTTCTGTGTATGACCTACAATCCGACAGCGATATCGACGACTCAAGTGAATATGAAAGATGCTGCAGCGAAGGAATGACGTCCTTGTCGTCAAAGCAAGGCTGGAAGCGCTGCACTTGAATCCCGCGGATTTCCCTTTCGTGCGTCGAGGGCGTCAAACAACACGTGCACACGACACTACTCCAAAAGTACAGTTATCTACTCGACAAATTATATCATATCCCAAGTAGTTTGCATTGCTCACAGCAGCAGCGAACTCAGCATATTCAGGAATCGGAGGTTGTAACTCGACCGTGGAGCAAGGTGCACAATATGTCACTTCCGACCACGACTCGCCAAATCGTCTCGACACTCCCACGACCGCTCCTTACATTCTTCAAGAAACACCCTCCGGCCTCAGCAACCTCATGGTTCCCAACGAGACCTGCTCGTCCATCGCCTCAGACTTCAGAAGCAGCATCGACTGAGCCTGCTGCCGTCAACAGCGCGTCCCAGACTCGCCATCAATTCATCCAAAACCCCTTCCTGCCGTCCAAGAATAAAATCACACAAAAGTACAATGAACCACGATACTCCGTGCGCCGACAAACAGACCTCTACAATCTAGCGACGAAATATAACCTTCAACACTTACTCCCGCCCCGCGTCGACCACAAGGAAAAAGAAAAGGCCGGCAAAGTCATGCGCGGACTGACGCAGTGGAAGGGCACAAAGATGGAACGGACCCGCGACGCCCGAATCGCCGCCATCAAGGCCAAGACTGTACTCGCCAAAAAGGTCGTCCGCACACGCAAGACCAGGACACGCGCCAAGAAGAGGGCACAACGGACCGGTCTCGTCATCAACTGAGTTTCCTTTCCTTTTCATCCCCTTCAATGGCATATCCCTACCACATAAAGCTTGACTGCATCGCGTATAGAATCCAAAGAGACGGCTCGCCGCAAACGCTTTGATCCGCAACTCGGCAGTGTGCAATGCTGATGCCCATGCTCGTCACCACGAGCGAATGTGTCATGATGCTAATAGACTGGCTGTACAGTCCAGCATTTACAGGGTATACATCTTTGATAAGTCGCATACACACGGCATGGCATGGCATTTTCGCAGAAAAGCGCGGTGCTCATATACATAGTCGGATGCAGTATATGGCTCGATATCACGACGGCCGAAAAGTTGCAGGCTAGAGCTATGATATCAAATGATGCTTTGCTAATTCAATGCATTTTGAGTACTTTCTCTTTCTTGCAAACAAATTTGTGCTCCGTATTTCATGCTTCGATTTCATCAAATGTCTTGGTCAGGGATCAAAGAGTCATATTTGGCCCATGCAGGATAGTCTTTACTGAGCTCGGTCAGAGCTTCTGCAGCCAAGAGGATACCGGAATCGTCTAAAGGTATGTGTTCTGGAGTACGCGGCGCGGATGACCCGTCTGAAGAACTAGCGGACAGGCGAAGCGAAAGATCGCTAGAGTCCGCTGAAACTCCCCTCATATGTCGAAGGTGGGTCTTGCCCTTTTGATGCCCGAACGCTTCAAGATCCAGGATGGGAAACGCCTTGATGCCCTCGAAAGAGCGTTCGTTGTAGTACGCGTGATACAACTCCTTCCAGACTTGCTCAGATGTGGCGACCCATTGAATCCACGTCTTGTCAACCTGTCGAGTGAGTCTATGCAGGAACGAAATGCCACCTCATCTACACACCCTCTTCTTGCATTCGTAGAATTGTATGCCGTACTCATCAAAGGCTGTGTACTGGGCTTTTAACGTCTCCATCTTGTGATCCAGATTCCTGCCTTTCCTGTACCTGTGCGTTAGCACGATCGATATTACATGCGGTCACACAACCTTCCCTGTTCATAGCAAGAGCAGCAGGTATAGAGCAATGGCAAACCGCGCTCGGCCCAACCCTGACGAGGCCTGCCGACGACAAAAGTGACGCCCCTCTGCAAAGCATGAGCAAGCAAACTTTCGTACCCAGACGTGATGCCTTGCCTTGAGTTTCCTCTTGTATTCAATCTTGTGACACCACAAGCAAGAAGCTCGAGCGGAGGACTTTGCCAGTGAACTTGTTGTATGGTCGACTGCTGCGTTGCCGAGTCCCAGTGGGCATGTAGATGGAGGCGGGCTCTCGATTTTGCACCGGACAGCTCGTCGTGAAGCACGAGTAGGACTGTAAGGCACAGATCTCGTTGATCTCGTCATGTTATCTTCACGCTTGATCAGACTCGCCGGCGTCTGATTCAGTACCTGTTTCAGGTCCATTCTTATGGTCACATTCAAGTTACCTCCATTATCCTGCTCCGAAGTACCATGATCTGGTACTTGAAGGTTGGCACAGACTGTGATGCACCGAAGACTGGCTTGTAAGGAACGTCAGACATACCCAGTCAGACGACTGACAACGCAAGTTGTGGCTGTAAGTAAGCATCTGAGATCTCAGCAGGAAGATCTGGTGCCACACAATCTATCCGTGCATCCAACAACAAATAAGTGCCGCCTGCTTAGCTCTGCTTGTTGAAGCAGGCATGGGTGGCAACCACGTACCTCACCTAGAGGGTGTCCACGGAGCTTGACATGTACCGAGCTCAATTGCTCAGCATGACCGACCATAGCTAGTCGACCTTCGTACAATGTATACAAGACCTGTAAGTCTGATCATTGATATCCATGACGACGAAGAGTCGCGGACGCTACACACATATGACAGCCGTGTAATAGAGGTCAGAAGAGAGGCTCGAATCATTGTATTCGAGGACAGACTTGAGCTGCTCAGCAGTCTTGCATAGGTGAGTCAGGTAGATACCTAGCTTTCGATGTGGAAGTGTCAGCAGCGGCTCGGTAAGCTTAAGAAAGCCGTGACCTCGGGAGAGACGCCCGAGTGAGTACTCGCAGCTGCCGAGCATCGAGGACACCTGCCCAGTGCATGCACCCCAGACCGTGGCAATTAGCTAGGTATAAAGTAGATCTCGGCTTGTGCCAGATAACTGTAAGTACCTTGAAGGTTAGGTACGACCTCGATAGATTGAAGGATCGACATCGCAGCTGTAACGTGGCACGCAGCACGCAGCGGCTCGGATGTTTGTCCTCGCGCTTCCGGGCGAGCTCATCGATGGCACCTGCAGCGAGTCTGACAGGCTGCGCATGTTGCCAACCCGCAGCAGCAGCCAGCGTGGACTGGACGGGACAGACGGCTCAGACTTCAGTTTCATGTACGCACGGCAGGTGTGCTTGTACAGTCCAAAGCACATGCACGCATTCCATGGTTTGCTTGACAGAATCGGGTGCCAGTCGCAGCTGTGTTGATGATATTTCAAGCCCGCACTAACCACTCTCGCTCGCGTGCCAAATCCCCGATCGACCCCAAGTAGGATCAGACTTCCAATCATGCAGACATTCATATGCATCTGTGTTAGCGTTTGCTTCAGAATGAGAATACATTCCTTTCAGGGGATTGCATACTTTAGTAGTTTGACGCAAAGTTTAGAGCAAGTGTCTATGCTCGCACCTATTACCATTGGTGTACAAGACAACCTTAAACCTTGCACCTTGTGACAGTATACAGAATATCGAGCTTGATAAAGCAAGAACACATGCATATAGTCGTGCGTATTGACGGCTTCTTTATCATCAAGCCAGTCGGCATGGCAAGCGCACGTTTTCGATAAATTGCGTTGAAGTCCAAGCCCGTAACTTCCAAGGTGTCGATCAGCTATACATGACGTTTGTTCTCGCAAGTTTGATACATGCATATGCTTGCTGATGAATCATTGTTGAGTCACCTTGCTCTTTCGAGCTGGTCGAGGCAAAAGAAAAACAAAACGATGCGATGCATAGAGATCGCGTCATGAAGAGTCAAGAATACATACATGATGAGAATTGTGAATGGTGTCGTTAATGCTTGGATATTTATTGCTCATGCATGCAAGTATGTGATTCACCCTATCCTCGCACCGCCTGTCCAGATTAGTCGACCGCACAAAACAATCAGTGCACCGCCTGCTTACTGGCTTAGCCGAACCCTCTTTCGAGTCTGTCGAGGTCGATTGATAGAGATAATAACAGAAGCCGAGCGATAACAACGACAGTCCACCAAACATCATTCCCATCTAGCCATGTAAGCAGTCTGCACTGCCAAGATGTGCGCTCTGCCATACGTTGCCCTTCTTTCGACCATATTGATTGGCAGTCGAGCCGAAACCTTCGAAACCTACCTTGCCCTCCGTGCCTCGTAGTGTTCTTGCTGGAATCATGCTTCGATTTGCTTACAGACTTTTAATCGTGTACGGTTCGAGTTTTGTAACACCTCGACATCTGGCTCGCATTGTGTAGGCCTCGAAATGCTCCATGACTTCATCGAATCTGGAAGGTGATATGCACGTGATGACCCCACATAATTGCGATCCATCAAGTGGAACGCTTTCCAAGGTTGCTTGCGCTTGTTTCCAAGTGATCTGAAGTGCATCAGTTACCTGGGTTGAAGGGATATGCATCCATGGTCACTGACGATCGCGCATTGACTCAATATTACATCTGCTGACAGCAGCGATTGGAAAATAGATATCTGAAGGCTCCAAGGGAGCCTATGACCAAGCTCGATAGGGTGACAAGGATGCCAGCACGCACATTCCTCTATGGTTTCCTGGGCTTCATCGCGATCGCCAGCGCAGTCACCATGTTCTCCGATCCACTCGACCCGGACGTGGGCAACGGCAGTCTCAATCCGTCCGATTGGAGTGAGAATAAATTAAAGACATATCTGCAGGACGTAAGTTTTTCTACAGCTGATGCATGCATGCATGCTGCGCGCGCTCTCTCAAGCCGGACCCGTACGTCTGACTGATTGGAAATAGAATGACGTGCCGTTTGCTGGCGAGGATAATCGACGAATCTTGATCAAGTTGGTCAAACAACACAAGAAGCTCAGTGAAAGGGCGGCGCAGATGACCAGCGAGGCTGGACCTCCACCGTCGGAGCGCGAACCGCTGCTTGGCGGACAGCGAGGCGATGCAGCTGCTGAGACCGCTGCTGCGGCTGCAAACGCGCGACTCGAGCGAGCCAGCAATCTAAAGTGAGACGGCCGTCTGCAGCTCTTCCTTCAGTAATTCATGATTATGATCAAGGCATTTCGTTCAACAAGCACAGTACAGCAGGATTGATTGTTTAGAGCGGTCTTTAGGTAGCGTCAGCACAGCTTAGTGGACAACTTTTTGTTTCCTATGATAAGATATACAAATTTGAGAAAGAAGGACTTGAAAAACTCCAGCATCATAACTTGGCCCCGAATGTGCTGCACGCTGAATGTGATGAGCCAGAAGACTAGTTGAACAAAGAGAAGATATGCTTGAAACCCGCCGGCACGAAGGTGTCAATTGCAAAGCCCGCTCACGTTTGATGATTTGACGTAGAACCCAATAATGAGCACTTCAATGTCCTCGTAGGTCTTCCAAAGATCAGTGAAACGCTAGCTCTCCGCGTAACATGCGTTCGCCAGTAGGCGACAGACGTCTCTTGATAGTCTTGCCACTTTCCGCAGCAGTGAACGGTTCCTGTGGTGAACCGATCGTGGCCGTCTCTGATGCGCCCAAACGAGGCGATGATATCGAGCTGCTCTGACTTAGACTTCTGTTTGACCTGGGTCGACTGAGATCATTCTCGACAACACTCTCACCACGCATGCGATTTCCATTATACATGATAGCTCGAGCGCCCTGGCTGAGACGTCTTCCAAGCCCTACTGGATCTTCAGTCTTCGATTTAAGAGCAGAATAAGTTGGTGAGGAAGTAGCTGCTGAAGCCTGCGTAGCAGAATCTGTATCATCAATGGCGTTTTCGTTTGCATATGAAGTGAAGCCTGCGACATTGAGGCCTGCTTTGCCTATAGACGTAGTGCGATCGTGTTTCATGGACAACGAAGGGTGTCGTTTCTGGTTGATAAAAGTGGACGGTTTTGGAGTGTTCTGCGAAAACAATTGAGAGTACTCAGTAATGGAGTTGGAACGAGGTCGTGTTGCGGTTGTGTCAGTCATTCTGGAGAGAGGAGATGCGAATGCGTGTGCTTAGTTAGACTTCAATCACTTGGACTCTCTGAAGCGCAAGACGCTCTGTAAGCTTCGGGAGACAATCCCGGTGAGTCAATGAGCGGTATGACGATGGCTATGAGTGTGCGCCGTAATTGACACTTTCTGGAAAGAGACGAAGAAGATGGTAGAGGAGGAGTGGTCAAGTAGAGCTGGACTGGGGGAGACGAGTGTCATTCTTGACTGACACGGGGGAAGAGCGCTGTTGTGGAGGTGATTGTGGGTGATTGGTGCATGGGATCTGACAGACAGGGAGCAGCGTCAAGAGCCGAGCGCAACCTGAGAAGCGCACTCCCTCCATCCCTCGCTCCTCCCCGATCGGTGACGATACAGATCTCATGCTTTTCGCATTCGGATTATCCGGCAGTCGAGCTACCTATCAATCAAAATCATCCATAGTTTACCCCTGCACGATACTGGTAAAGGTAGCTAAGAATATGATCATCAAGCTTAAGGTCAACGCAAGCTCTGATTCTGCACACAAGGATCAGTCTCACGATCCTAAGAGCATGAATATCTGAAACTTGCCAGCTTTTGCTGCTGACAAGCCCGTTTTCACCCTTTATCATCTGAGGCGGGATGGCGTGTCATTGTTGAACAAAAGATGAAGTAGCAAGTGGTCAGCACATCGTCGAAATGCATGCTTGATCGATGTGAGATTACTAGATATCTTAATTGATAGATGTCTTATTTGAATTGCTCAGCCTGTATACATTCTATGTGGCTTGTTCGAGCGCAGGCAGAAGCTTTGTCGAGATTTCGTAAAGGACTTCTATGCCCGCGGTGTCTTCCGCTCTGGAGTTCGATATGACGCTCGAAGTAAGCTATCAGCGTCTCTCGAAGGAGACGAGCACAACTGAGCAACACGAAACGAACTCACATACCGCACATTTTTGGTGGTAACCTTTCAAGTCGTTGTCAGAATTGTAAATTTTTTCACTTGTTGCGCGTGTGTCGGTCGTCTTGCTCGCGCGGGCCTGTGGTTGAGAGGTGATCAAAATGCGGAATCTCCGAACGGCCTGTAAATCATGGAGCCGACAGTGATGGCACCACTCCCCAGCAGCTGCATACCTACTCGGCAGCTTGTTATAACCCAGAGCTTACATGCATGATTAACGGGCCAATGTGAAAGCATTGCAGACCGGTCCTAAACCGTGTCATGACTCGATTCCAAGTACTGTAGGGTTACGACAAGCTGGCACCGGACACAGCTTCATGTGCACGGTCGACCTCTTTCAGCTGTCCAACAGTCACCCGATGGTGGCAGTGCTCAATGGTGCATGCGACTTTGCAAGGTCCATGTGAAGTCATGTAGGCAATATCAAAGATCGTCCTCTCCAGGATAGGGTATTTATGCTCTTAATTAGATTGATGCATGCCTGTCTGTGATTTACCAGGTCGAATCGTCATATGTATATTTGGCAACATACACAATAATTCAGCTGGCACCGGACAAGGACTGCTCTAGGATGACTGCTCTAGGATGGAATAACACAAATTGACTTTCGATCCTTCAAAAACGATATTCATTGAAGCAATTCAAAGTGCCTCTAGTGGTGCTAAATTGTCCCTTATGCATGATAGCGACCAAATCTGCCGGGACAATTCACTGTAAAACGCTCGCAAAGTACAAAGCAGGAACTGTAACATGATGTCGAGAAGGCATGTGAAGGATGAAACACGGGCAATGGTCTGGCAGCTGGAAATGAGCCCGAAAACGAACGGTAGTCTGAAAGTGCTCAGTTGGAGGAGTGCCTGGTGCACCATTCGAGGACACCGCCACAGCCATGTGTGAAACGAGCGAGGATGCAGCTGCAGAAGAACAGGATCCGTCCGGGTAATCTTGGGAGCAGATCACCCGTCTCAATGTCAGCAGCGGCCGCGTGAGATTTAGATTGCTGCGGCAGACGATGTCCGGCCAACTCAAACTGACACCTGCAAACAAGCAATCTATCCTCGAGAGCACCACGTCTCGTGCTTCCCTGCTCGGAAGAAGAGACCACGAGAGGCATCTGCTGCCCAACACAGTGCGATTGGTAACAACAGCAGCAGTGACAGCAGCAAAACCCATGAGCCTCTCTGCTGCGCTCATCTGCAGTAACGCAGACAGCAGCGACAAGACGAGTCAGCTTCTCAGCAGACGCTCGTCGAGCAACTTTAGACGGGCAGACATTTCGCTGTGCTGGAGACCTGTGCTGTGCAGACGACTTGCATATTTTTTGTCTCGGCGTGTAGCACTGCACCATCGATAGATTTTGAGCTACGTTGCTGAATCACCGTGGAAGCACAGTTGACGTGCAAATGTCTTATTTCGCTCCTTCATCTCACATAGCGGAAACCATCCAGCAGAGATCATATCATGACCATGCGCAGCATGCTGATAGACAGTATCTGGGCTACCAGATATCGAAGGATGGACAGAGCTACGTGCCTGTCTACTACGCGCCCGAAGCCTATAATGCGTATATGGTCAATCAACAACGACAGATACAACAACAACGTCATTACGATGAGATGATCTTGCAACAGAGACATGACGACTATGTCAGAATGCAGTCTGATGTCCACCGCTTCCCATCGCAACCTTCGAGCGCCGTTCCTAGACAACGTGTCTACCAGCCGAGCAGAACAGGCGGACGTGCCGACGAGGTCTTGTCACATCGAACGAGCTCAGGCTCAAACGAAGGATATACTTTCACTGCTCGAGACGCCAGCTACCAAATGCAGTATGAAATGTCTGAACAGCCACTTCTGCATGATGCCACAGCGTTCATGTATCCCTCCGTTGACCACGAGTACGACCCGCACACAATCTACCGAAAGTCAATTTCGGAAGGTAATATCGTGGACACGGCCGCTTCTATATGTGCCTCTACACCGTTGGGAGAGCACATCGAACGTGCCCACAAGTCGGAACGAGTATCTGTAAGCAAATCGACGACTTCCACTGCAACCTTATCTGAAGTGCCGAGTCCATCTTCAAAACATTCTTGGTTGCTGCCCAACTCAGCACCAAAGCATCATCACGTCAATCCTAATGCTCTGTCACTCAATACGCCGTCGTGTCAAAGTAATCTTGAGGAGGAATGCGGCCCAACAACTCCTAGCGCTCAGCAGAACCCTAAGTCCTGTAAGCACCCACCAAGTCAACGCAAAGCACCGGTGATAAATAGCAAAAGTTCTAAACAGACTAAGACACGGCTTGAAGAGAACAAACGAGCAATTACAAGGAGATCCTGTCCATCCGAAAATGGTGAAGATGATGACTCGGAACTATCGGAATGTGATGAGGAGATGTGGGCGGAGGAGAATGGAGACCCTTACTCCTCCTCGGTGGAGTCCAAGAACGATACAGGAAGACACACCTCAACCAGAAGACCTAGTAAGACAACGGACGCCTCGAACAAACTCGAAAGTGACTCGGATGTCGATTCACCTACCAAGGACGACTCAGATTCCGAATATACACCCCAGGTCAAAAGCAGGCCTCGTCGAAAGTGCATCGTTTCTTCACGTTATGCTGGTGCACAGCCAAAGAGAGGTAATATTGGCGCATACATTGTACAGATCATGAAACTTAACATTGCCAGGCCGTGTGCCGACCGCACAAAAGGAGAGACTTATGCTGTCATCACCAGACTGTGAAGGTATCATAGCAAAACAAAATGAACACTCCAATAGTCATGCTCCTTTCCTCGGCCGATTCTCCCCACCCCCGAATGTTGACGATTCGGACGCCTCGACGACCACCAAGAGAGGACGACGCAAGTCGCGACGTTCCGGAGAAGTCATCAAGGCATTCGTTTGTGACATTCGGGGCTGTGAGAAACGTTTCCGTCGAAGTGAACATTTGAAGCGACACATTCGTTCACTGCACACTGGTGAAAAGCCTTTCAAGTGTCGGACTTGCAACAAGAACTTTTCACGATCCGATAATTTGGCACAGCACATGTAAGTCTGGTATTCGTATCATCTCCATGGTTCAAAACTCATTCTGTCTGTAGGAGAGTACATAAGGGAGCAGCGAAGAAGCCCACGACGGGCACGAAGCGCCGCAAGACTGTGGATTGAAATTGGCTGGTGTCTAAATTTCACTTTTTATGCGACAGTTCTGCGAGCGATTCTCATCACGAATCAATCACACATTTCGACATCTTCTTCGACATCTTCGACATTTTCATCATCGTCATGATCGTGTCGACCAACCATATCATGGCTTTTCTTAAACTTTACTTTTTATTTTCTTGTGTCAGGAGTACAATTGTAAGAGTTTCATCGAATTTTAGAGATGGGCATGGACTCGCGTAATAGAAAAGAGGTAGAGGGGTAGAGAGGAACGAGACACCTTGAGGAGTGGATAATTTACTGACTGAAACATCACACCAAGTGCACTGCATCGCAAATTCATGAGCATGAAAACTGATCTTGTTTTTCACGTTCTCTTTGTCTACGATATGATTTGCATTAAGTACTAAAATTTATGGGGAAAAAAAAAGTGTGAGAACTATGATGACGAGATTGGTACGAGAAGTAGGATTTTTGCTCTCCTATTGTGCCACTCTTCCTCTTCCTCTTCTCCTCTTTCTTCTTCTTCTTCTTCTTCTACGGTACAAGACATTGACAAAGTTGAGACTCTTACAGATATGGATTTGTACTCCTTACACGGCACCAATCGATAAGAGGAGTAGTTTTGACATATGTCCTG
>RHGI01000037.1:0-132224 GCA_005281525.1 Taphrina communis | reverse complement strand
GGGCGGGCAGGAGAGCAGAGAAGTGCGGGCACATGCGTTGTGGCAGAGGGGCGCGCCACACCCGGGAGCACCGCAATGGATTTTCCTCGTGATTTGACCTTCTCCACTGGCCATGGGTCGCTGCTTTTGTGCTTGCTCTTGCAGTTGTTGTTGCTTGCTGTCGCTTGCAATTGGCCACTGCTTTCTTGTCCTTGCCATGATTCTACGGCATTGTTGACAGGCGTGCGTGCATTGCCTTGACTTTGCTTGATTAAACGAATCAAGTTGAGGACTTCGAGCATAATTTCACTTCTTGAATCTTGTTTTGTGCCAGTAACAGCGACTCCTGTGTCTGGACTTGCAGATGTCTGCTGCAAACATCAGCTCTTGTGTCAATGTCCACCGAAGAATCCAGGCTCCTTAGTCTCCGACATTCTTTCAGAGAACCAACACTTTGTGCTCGCAAACAATAGAGCGAAGTTCTCGCGAATCCACCAAGAATTGAAAACCCGATGACTAGCACGGTGTTCAGACAGGTGCTGTAGATAGAATTCGTCCATAGCAGTCGAAGGAATCTCCTGCTCCGAATAGGAGTTCTTCAGAGCCTCGAGCTTCTTGTTGTAGTCTTGGTTGTGCTTTGTCCAGAATTCGTTCCAGACGCCAGTGGCCTTCAGACGTCGAGCTTCCAGTCTACATCGCGCAAGTGATTGCTGTGGATTCGCCTCGTAGCGAACCACTCGGATATTGCTGATAGGGTCGGCTCGAGAGACTGTAGAGATGCATATCCGAGGCGAGCGGACGATCCTGACACTCTGTGCAACCGCAGGACGGACCATGTATGCAGGCCGAGATTGATAGAGCTTCAGTCACTCAAAAGTCTCTCACGAGAGGGAGGTTATCGCTTGAGTAGAGCACAAATCGCCGAAAGTGCTTAGCATATATATATGTATATATACAATACGTACACGACAAGAAAGTTGGGGCCAGAGAAGATCGCCCGGCTTCCCGCTTCTGCCACTTTTGCGGCCCGCGTCCGGCTCCTCTTTCACAATCCAAGTATAGAAAACAACGATTCGAGCCCTTGGCCAATATATATGAGCTTGAATATACCGGGATGTATAGTCCACAAGCCGATTTACTTGAGACATACAGGCTGCTCAATCAGTATCTGCGACTTTTCTTACGATAAAGGACGACAGGCACGTCCAAACAGAAAATATATCCTTAATTTCCATGATTTATTATGATAATCATCCTTTATATTCTACTATGGCCTTAGCAAGTCATGCTCCGCCATAGCTTCGTTCGATCTCGTTATCTTTTATTGGTTGGGCGACATTCTAGCAATCGTTCGATATGCCGAACGAACTCTACGTGACCTGGCTAAAAGAGTGGATGGACAAGGCATATGATCTACAGTCAAAAGGTTATCAAACCCTACGTAAAGCTCATGATTCTATGAAGGCATGTCCAATAGAGATTGGTCATCCTTCACAAGCTGCGCAACTCAAGTATATTGGGCCTGTCTTGTGTGCTCGACTGGAAAAGACACTTCTAGCGCATTGCAAGGAAAATGGTTTGGAAATGCCGAGCAGACCAAGCGAGAAACGCTCCAGCGAGACTGAGGATCAAGATGCAGCCGCACCGGCACCGAAGAAAAGAGCTGTAAAGGCTTACGTTCCTGCTTTTCGCGGTGGTCCATACGCACTACTCATGGGCTTAACGGAACCTGCAGCTCGAGACTCGATGGCCAAATCTGACCTGATCCGGCTAGCACAGCCCTTCTGCGATGCTTCTTTCGAAGTTGCAAGTGATCAACGCGGGTTTTACACTGCTTGGAACAGTATCAAAACTTTGATTGACAAAGAGTTGGTCCACAAGAGCGGTAGTCCCCCGAAATACTCCATTACTGATGCAGGAGCCATGATTGCAGCTCGAATCCGACAAACGACCAACCAAGGCCCGACAAATTTGGACGCGTCAGTTCAACAATCGACCATCTCTATGTCTAAGAGTGTCGGCGAAGGTCAACTTGACGGGCAAGCTCGCGGACGGGAATTTTCCGTTGAAATTGTCGAAGCCGATGATACTTCACGACCGGATCTCGAGCTTATAGATGACGTTGAGGCCCCATTTGAGCCAGACATTATCCCAGCTGGCACATTCAAGGTACAACTGGTGATCGACAATCGCGAGGTCAAGACGCAAAAGGATCGAGCATTCATAGACGACCAATTGTACCGCGCCGGCATCGAGCTTTCCGCAAGAGTGTTGGACGTGGGAGATGCCTTGTGGATCGCCAAGTGCCTTGACGGCCGCGAAATCGTGCTCGATCACATTGTCGAGCGCAAACGCATGGACGACCTGGTCAGTTCCATCAAGGATGGCCGCTTCCACGAGCAAAAATTTAGACTACAGCGCTGCGGTGCACGAAACATCATCTATGTCATTGAAGAAACCAATCTGCAAGACGTCATCTCGTACCACGAGGCTATTCAGACGGCGCTTTCCAGCATGCAAATGGTCAATGGATTCTTTGTGAAGCGTGTGCAATCCCTCGATTATACGATGCGATATCTGATCAGACTGACCCACAAACTCGCCACATTCTATGAGGTAACACCGCGCTCAAAAGTGTCGACAGCGAGCAACTGACACGCTTGTAGTCTCAGGATCTGCATGTCTTGCCAGACAGGATGGTGGACACGAGGACGTTTGGCGCCCTCTTGAAGCGACTGGAATCAAAGGAACCCGAGCGGAAATACTACCTCTCATTCGAGGCCTTTTCGGGTCTGACCGTCAAGTCTGTCAATCTCCAAGTAAGTCTTCATTCTATCCCAAACGTGGAAGCATACTGTGACGTACTGACCTCCATCGCCAGATTGGTGACCTTTGGCTCCGCATGCTCATGACGATCCGTGGCGTAAGTGCGGAAAAAGCCGTCGAGATACAAAAGAACTTTCCGACCTTGCAGCATCTCCTCAAGGCATACGATGCCTGTGCGGATCAGACCGCCAGGGATAAATTAATGAATCAGCATTGTGTGGGCTACGGTCGTCGCGCCATCGGCACCGCACTCTCCAAGAAGATCGCCACCATCTTCGCATGATCTCTCATGCATTCACTCCTCGGTTTTATTTTTTGTAACCATACGTAAGGATAATTTCTTGTAGAATAGTAGTTTCAGCCCTGGTAGACTTGCTTCGCCTGCGTAAAGATGAATACATGAGCGTCCTCGACCTCGATACTAAATTTGCGCTTGCCCCACCCAACCATAGACACGCCACTACAGACGACAGTGGTCGAGTTTCGAGCAATGATGGAGTCGCGATACGTCTCTAACCCGTCATGGCCCGACAATTCCACAATCACCTGCACCGCATGGTTATCGTTCGTGTCTGTAGAGTGTTGTTTTAGGTGTACAGCGACAGTCTCGCCAAGTGACATGATGGCATGACTTGCGCTGCCACTTTCAATTTCGAATCCCAGTGCCAGCAGCGTCTCGCGCGACGACTCGAGAGAAGTGACGTGCAGTATTGGTAGAATTCGTCTGAATACTGGCTTGGTCGACATTGCGGAAAAAGTCACCCGATACTCGACTCTCGTAAAATGAACTGTCTACAAATCTCCCTGGCAAGCAGAACCTATGAACCCGATATGTCTTGTGGGAAAGCGCATCTGCGGATCCACATCCCATGAAAGTTGTGATCGCGGGGAAATTTTGTGGAGCCGTCTCAGTTATTGGACGGCTCAACAAGCTTTGACATGCATCGCTCAGTAATATACATTCATTGTTATACAGCTCGTGCTATAGACCAGGGAAGACAGGAAAAGGATACTGGCACGCTTTATCTCGCCGTGCTCAAGCATTCTTGACATTATTCGCGGCCGATTTCTGCTCCCAGTCTGCGTCCTTTAGCAGGAATTTGTACCAGAACCAGGTGATTGGTATGGTGGCCAAATGCCATAATGAATGTGCATCAATGGTATAGAACCACGGTGAAAAGTCAAATAGCTCAAGTGACATGGCACCAGCTAATGCGAGGACTGTGAGGATCGGCCAGTATACCCATGGTGGCCTTGACCTCGCGTAGATGGCGGAGTAGAGTAACCACATGAGACCATGAAGTGCGCCGACCACGACATTGGCGAGCATATTGTAACCGTAATCGAAAGTGATGAAAGTGAGATAACCGATGTGAAGGGTCAAGGCACTTGCACAGATAGTCCCCCATAGCTTGACTATTGTTCCATAATTGCCATACGTGTACAGTTTGAAGACTCTGATGGGAGCATAGAAGAGACCAAAGAGCACATATGTGCCGGCAGAGAAGTAGTCCATTTTCTCGGTGCTTGGCAAATCCCTTACATGGAAGACGCTTGACCATAGCCACGCATTCATCCCGACATAAGCGAATACGATATAGTAGTTTCGCATCGGGTTTCGCACAGAGACTTGCTGTTTGACGAGTGATAGACCTTCATAGTGTACGTAACCGTTTAGGATGGAAAACACGACGCTCGCTGGTTCTTGTATGCCCATGAAACGGATGAAGGGCCATTTGCCGTGGAATTGCTCAATCTGATCTCCATTGTCTTCTAGATATCGAGTCACAGCCTGTTGACAAGAGTAATCAGCATCGGCGGCGCAAGTCCATCCTAGTAGCCGAAGATATAATGGCATCCATACACCACCTTTGAGTGTAATCCCGTCTGGATCGCAAGTCTGCGAGACATGTTCAGTGACACAATCACGAAAGATGCTCAACTGATCACCTCGAGATGCCCGAGTAATGGAGAACAGAACAGCGAGTATAATGAGCTTGAGAGCAGCGATACTCTTCATCGAGATCTGCAGCGCTTGGACGCGGAAAGAGAAGAGTCTACAGATGTATTTTGAATTTCGAAGGTAAGTTATACACCCGCGAGAGTCAGAGTAACCTCATACTGCCCGTAATCGTGCTCCTGCAATTTATGTATATATTGTGCTTATCATAGGACTGTATATAGACTCGTCAATCCGATCGACCAGCTGTCTGACAATATATTACTAAATTCAACATCAGTAACGTATGACATGTCATGCACTGCAGCTGTAGTGTCTGCGTTCATGATCCGTGTAGCACTGTAGCAGGATTTATGCTGGTGCTCGTATATATCGGGTTCATGTCTCCCTGCCGCTTTCAGATGACTAGAAATATATACCATGAACTACAGATTTGTTCAGGTCGGAAGCCCGACGAATAGAATAATCCTACACCAATCATCGAGAGTATCTCAGTCACTCGGTTCTATCCCTGGTCACTCAATATGGTACTCAAGATACGCTTACAACGGTTTGGACAAAAGAAACTGCCATTTTATCATATTGTCTGCATAAATGCACGAACAGCACGCAATTCAAAACCACTTGAGAAGCTCGGAACATACAATCCGATACCGAAGAACGGCAACAAAGATATCACATTGAACTTTGAGAGGACAAAGTACTGGCTCGGTGTAGGCGCCAAGCCGACAGAGACGGCGGCTCGACTATTGGAGAAGGCAGACTTGATTGCTCTGAGACCGAGGCCGTGGCACAAGCTCCAGCAGGCAAAGCTTGAGGCAGAGGCAGAGGCAGACAAGAGTTCAGAGACAACTGGCGAAGTCGTTGCGTCGGGCACGGCATGAGATACACTTTGACTTAGAACGAGGATTTTGGACATTGAAGACAGAGATGGACAAAGCATTGGAATACTGGGCGTAGCATTCTTGAATTTTCTGCGTAGCAAGACCGCCGTCACGAGGGTCGAAAGGGATGTAAATGGTGACCCCGGAGCGTATATATAATAACCCAATGCAATATATGTACAAATGCTAATGTAAAGTTCTGTGCAGCAACATCATGACTTCATGCTCTAGAAACCTCGAGGTCCTTCTCGAGGCAACGGCACCTTGGTGAATTTCGGCACCTTGTGCACTCCTTTCCTGTAACCAGATGCACTCCTGGAGAATAAAGTGTATTTGTCCTTGACCGCCATCTGTCCTTCCGGAATAGTTTCGTCGATAGCTCTACTCAGAGCTTTGCATTGTAGTCCCGCATTGCTTAGCGACGTATTGAGATTTGAGATGACTGTGTCGACCGCCTGCAAGCGAGCTCGTTGACGGAACTTTCGGTTTTGTGACATACGCCAGGGCGTCTTCCTTGTCGCAGTTAGACATATCGTTCAGAAACCTGAATAGCAAATCACATACCATAAAAGACCACTCGTTCTCGTCATAATTGATCGATTCAACAGCAGAGCTTATCTCATGTTCTCGCACGATGTATACACATCTTATGAGGTAGCGTCGCAGCGTCGCTCGAAAGTTTGGAACAAGAGCGCTCGTACTCATCGGAAAACAGCCAATCACAGCGGGAGTTCAGTGCGTGTGGCACAGCAGGAGTTCGAGGAGGTTTCTCAACTATTTCCAGCATACAACGATATCCTTTGTGCGCAACTTGCTATAGCTTGCGTAATTACGTGTCGCTTCCTGCATGTCAATCTTGCATCGAGAGTTGTAGACGTTGTACGCTTGCTACACGGGCAACATGAACAGATAAGGCTGCAGGGATGGCTGCCGTCTTTTCCTTTGATGATGAGGATCACGAATCATTCATATCGACCAGAGATGAGCGCTCTGGCAGCATATCGAGTAGTGATGAACACTACGTGCCAGGTTTTGCTGGCTTCTCACCTCGCTCGACCCCGAAAACCACCGCGGTGAACACGCCAGTTACACAACCGCGAAAATCAAATCTATCTGTGCTCGACGATGATCTGGACGCAAACAGGATAAATCTGAACACATCGAGCAGCGACACTTCACAAGAGTATGAAGTCGAGTTAGATGAAGATTTCGTGAGTACGGAAGCTGCTGATATCTCGCTCATGACCATGCGACATCAGGCCGATGATTTTGAGCCACTGAAAGTGCTCGGCAAAGGCGGCTACGGAAAGGTTATGCTTGTCAGACAAAAGAGTACTGGGAAGCTTTATGCACAGAAGCAGCTCAAGAAGGCCTCAATGGTAATTCGCTCAAAGACGATTGAGTACACGAAGGCTGAACGCCAAATCCTCGAGGATGTGCGACATCCGTTCATCGTCAAGCTCTTCTATGCATTCCAAGACCATCACAAGCTTTATCTTATACTGGAATATGTTGAAGGAGGAGAATTGTGGACGCATCTCGAGACGGAAAAGATGTTTTCGGAACAAGTCGCAGCTTTCTATATAGGAGAACTCGTGCTAGCGCTGGATCACCTGCATCAACAGGGAATTATCTATCGCGACCTCAAGCCTGAAAATTGTCTGTTGGACAGGGACGGCCACTTGATCATCACTGATTTCGGTATCTCCAAGGTGGCAGAGGATGGCACGGAATGCAAGTCGTTCTGCGGGACAGCGGAATACATGTGCCCGGAAATGCTCCTGGAGCAGCCATATACCGCCGCAGCAGATTGGTGGTCACTTGGCGTACTACTGTTCGAGCTGTGTGCAGGTCATCCACCCTTCTCCGGAAACAACAAAAAGAAGATTGCAGACAAGATCCTCAAGTCCAAGCTCACGTTACCCTTTTACATGAGCGCGGACGCCAAGGACCTGATTGGCAAGTTCTTGAAAAAGGTGCCCAAGGTCAGACTAGGGGCATCAGAGGGCGATCTGGCCAAAATCAAGGCCCATCGCTTCTTCCGCAAGATTGACTGGGTCGCTCTCGGCCGACGCGAGTCTGAGCCACCCATCAAACCAATCATCACTGATCCCGTATTGGCGGAGAATTTCGCGACGGAGTACACCACCATGCCGCTGAATACGCCCGTCTCCGTGGGTGGTGCGGTCGGACAAGACCAGCAGAATGATAGCGTCGGGATTGCGATTCAAGTCGATGAAAATCAGACGTCCGACGTGGTCACGTCCGATGTCATGAACTTTGAGAAATTTACCTTTGTGGCGAGCCCGGCATTCTTCAGATCTGCCTTTGCGACAAATTGATTCCTGATTCAATGCTAGTTCTTGATACAGTAACGTGCTCATTGCGAGGGTGATGTGGGGGTAGTATGTGAGAGCTTGGGGCGTGTCTGGTAAGCGCGATGCAATGGCGTGTGAGATCTAGAGAACAACAATTTTATAGAATATTTTCACTGACAATCAGAGAGCATAGAGCATAGAGCACAGCTATCATTCATGTCTTTTTGTATTTCATTGTCGAGAGAAAGATGATTACGATATACGTCTCGTGCTAACGCGATGCGGATGGAGAGGATTGAAATAGGAAAAGTCGTCTCGGAATCATCAACCCTCCAGCTTTTCAACTGCCGCCTTCATCCTCGCGTCATCATATATCTTGAAGCCGCCGTCCCTGGTGACGGAGGCCAGCTGTACATTCTTGGCATCGAGCTTCTCCTCCATGACCTGTTTGAGCACCTTGAGCGCGAGTTGTTCGGCCTCCTCGAGCGTGAGGGAGGTATGGTATGCCGTCTGCAGTTCCGCCTGCGCACCCTCACTTCCGCTGCCAATGGCCTTGGCGTCGTAACGGAAAAACGTGCCGCTAGGTTCGGCGTGGTAGAGTTGCGGGCCGTCCTCGTCGACGCCGGCAATCAAGAGTGCCACGCCGAACGGACGACTCATGACTTCCTGCTCACCTTCGCCTTCGTCGTCGTCCCCGCCTTCACCGAACCGCAGCGCGAGGTCGCAGACGCCCTGCGTGCAACTCTCGACACGGATGGGTTCGTCAAACGTGAAGCTATGGCTCTGTGCCTCCACCCGGGCATGATCAATCATCGTCCGCGCGTCCGCCGTCAACCCCGACATCGCCGTCCCAATGTGCGTGTCAATCTCCACAATCTTCTCGATCGACGAGGACTCCATCAGCACACTGCCCACCCGCTTCTCCACCCCGAGCAAGACACCCTCCGACGTCGAGATCCCAATCGCCGTACTGCCCAGTTTGATCGCCTCGATCGCATACTCCACCTGAAAGAGACGTCCTTCAGGACTGAACGAGGTCACCGAGCGATCGTACTCCGATCTGGTCATAAACATGATGGGCTTTTGAGGTTTCGATCAGATACAGGCGAATTGATTGAGAACAGCAAGTAGATTCGAGAATATGCCGGCTAAGAAAAAGTGTTATTGTAATGAGGATGAATTGTACTTTCCAGTATCGACCAGCTTACAATGCATCGCGTGTACGTATAAATTATGGAGAAAGACACGCAAGCTTGACAAACGATCCATGGAGCCCCAAAAAACACGTGTAAGCATTATTCGTTCGTATGTTTCGTATTTGGTCACTATTGCACGGCGAGTGTCTATGGACAGAGCATTTGGCTCCCAGCTTGATTGGCTTTTTACTTCTTGGCAGCGTCCGACTTTTGACCATCCATGACCCACTTGGAGGACTGCTGGGCATAGTTCTCGACGGACTTTGGGTCGTCCTTGAACTTTTGCTTCAGTGTGAATTTGGTGGGAACATCAAGACCCTTCTTTGTTGCTGAACGTGCCTCGATGGCCTCCACCCACTTCTCAAGGGCTGAGAACTCACTGGTGTCAACACCTGCCCAGAACTAGACTGATTAGCTACTAACTCAAGTTGTGTTCGTAGTGCAGGCATACGGCCCAGTTCACCCAGGTAAAGTTGGCAAGATCTGCAATGGTGTATTGATGCCCGACAAGCCAGTCACCAGTCTTTTGCAACCTCTTGTCGAGAACGCCATAGAGTCTTCTCGTCTCGTTCTGGTACCTGTCAATACCATACTGAATCTTCTCTGGAGCATATCGATAAAAGTGATTCGCTTGGCCTTGCATTGGTCCGACTCCTGCATTGAGGAAGAAGAGCCATTGAAGGACTTCGTAGTACTCAGGTGTTCCAAAGGCAAAGTTCAGTTTGTTCTCCGGGTCATACTTGTCAGTAAGGTATAGCATGATGCTCCCACTCTCAAAAACTGGTGTGGCTGGCGAGGTGGTCTTGTCCTCGATGGCAGGGATTCGTCCATTGGGATTTATGGCGAGAAAGGACTCTGTTTTCTGCTCTTTCTTGTCAAACGAGATGGAGGTAGTCTCGTACTCGATGCCTAGTTCTTCGAGCAGAATCGAGATCTTGTGCCCATTAGGTCTGCCAGGTTAGTATTCATATTGTGTCTATAACAGCATGACATACGTGCCAGCAGTGAGCAGGTGGATTAGAGGCTTCGATGACATCTTTCGGATAGAGGAATTTGTCACTGGAGAAAGCTGATGTGCGACTTGTGATAGTCGCTGCATACACCAAGGTTGTGGGAACGTGCAGATATAAAGCAGGTTGGTGAGCGTGGTGCAACTGCTTCAGCGAGAGACTCTCGAGACTCGCTTGAGGCGAATGACGAATGTCGTGATTTTGCGGAGACAAGAGCCGCTCAAGCTGGGCTGACAAACCGGCGCCATTACGAAGCTCTCCTACTGTGATTTTGCCGATCGTGCTTGAGTCCTCTACTACACCGCGTGCTACACTCCAGAATATTGCTTCGGTTCATCGAATCGAAGCACACAGATAGTGACAGCAGTATAGCATAGGCAAAGAAAAAACGATGGCGTATAATGCAATATTGCTTGGCAAGAAAGCGCGACCATAGTGGAGCCTGCGTGCTGCACTGAATATTAACGGTGGCTCGAGCAATTGCTGTACACCATATTCCATGCTCACACTGACTCCCTCACTCAGGCTCTCCTGAAAACCACCAAGAATGCACGAACCTTTGGCCCTGTCCACCTTCGACCGTGCTTGCATTCAATGCTGAAGCACTTACATTTCGACTCCCTCGAGTCCACGTTTCATTGCATGCGCATGTAATCTGTCACTCTTTTATCCTATGCTTCTACAGAATCAGGACAAGCACAACGCAGTGCTTGTTACTCTAAGAAGCACTTCAAGATCGATCTGCTAAGGTATGGTACAAGTCAATCGAGAGGCCAAGCCAGTGGCTGCTCAAGCTACTACAGCAACGAGTCCAAAAATGCCGGCTGCATTCCAACTTCTGCATCGAAAGACTACAAGGACTGTGCCGCACGAAAAAGCTATACAGGAAATTGCAGCAATTCCAATCGCCAGCTCGAAACCTAATCGTCCTCTGCATCGCCGTGTCTTGTCACGTTCTTGCGAAAACTTCGGCATTGCCTACTCTTCTCCTGCAGAGGCGCAACGGCTCAAGCAGACTCATGTGCGGGAAGCGTCCCATGACGCAGACCTAGCAGATGTTCTGGATCTCTATCATGAGCGGGAGGATGAAGACAAGGATAAGGAAAGTGATCAAGAGGAAATTCATCTGGATGATCAACTTTCAGTTTCGTCCAGAAAGGAACCAGAGAGGATGGCTGAACATGACCGACAATCTGACCAGTCTTTACAAGCACCGCGCCCGCAAGTCGATTACGGAACACAAGGCTCAGCTCAGATCGGCAACAACCCAGCACAGCCATCGGTTGCAGGCTCAGTTGACACAGACACTCCTCGCGATCAATATGGCTTCAGGTGTGCAACTCAGCATGTGACACAAGAAGCATACGATGCTTGGTATAGTTCTTACGAGCCAGCACAGACACGAAGAAGGAAAAAGTGGGATGCATTACTTGCAGAGTCTGGTCTTGCACCTGCAAGCAATGGAGTACCTATTCATTTTCCATCGAGGTCGACCAAGGTGCAGCGATATGTACGCAAAGGTATACCGCCCGCATACCGTGGTCAAGCTTGGTTCTTTTATGCGAACGGTCCACGACTGCTTCGTCAAAATCCTGGTCTTTATGACAAGCTTGTGCAGAGCGAGCGGGCTCAGGATGACACGAATGTAGAGCTCATCGAAAGAGATCTGCATCGGACATTTCCTGACAATGTCAAGTATAAACCTTATGGCTACGTCAAACCAACGCAACCATCTACTGATGCCAGGATTGATTCGGATGAGCCGGCTCTAATAAGCAGTCTACGTCGTGTATTGCAAGCGTTTGCCGTGTATCGACCACAAGTAGGTTATTGTCAGTCACTCAATTTCCTCGCAGGGTTATTCTTACTCTTTCTCGATGAGGAGAAAAGTTTCTGGATGCTGGTCATCGTAACGACAGACTACCTACCACATGTGCATGATGCGAATCTCGAGGGCGCAAATGTCGATCAAGCTGTGCTCATGTTGTCGATTCGAGAAAGTCTACCTGTCATTTGGTCTCGAATGATGGGCGACATGGAACCTGGACAAGGAACACAGAACGCTCCAAGCGTTTCCGAGATTGTGACGAAATTACCTCCTATCACACTAGTAACGGCAGCCTGGTTCATGTCGGTCTTTACTGGTGTCTTGCCAATCGAGACGACTCTGAGAATCTGGGATTGCTTCTTCTATGAAGGCTCTAAGATACTCTTTCGATTCGCCTTGACGATACTAAAGCTGGGCGAGGCCAAAATATTGGCGACAAAGGAATTTATCGAGGTCTTTCAGATTGTGCAATCACTGCCGCGTGACATGCTTGATCCGAGCGTACTAGTGGAGGCATGCTTCAAGCGACGCAACGGGTTCGGTCACTTGTCGCAGAAGGATGTCGAACAGCGGCGCGAAAAGGTCTCCAAATTGAGGCAAAAGAATATAAAGGACAGAGAGAGCAAGGACGATATAAAATTGATTGGAACAAGGCAGGGTACCCCGAGAAGCGTATTTTCGGCATTGAGGCATTAATTTCTTGGCAGAGCAGCCGGCATATGGAGGAGCGATGGCATATACGAAAGATATTGTGATATGGCATGACGGAGTAGCATACGCGCAAAGCAATGATGCATCGTAATTTCACATGCCCCTACATTCTCTTTCCGGCGCCGGCTCCACTTTCGCCTTGTTCTACGTCATTTTTGCCTTTGTAAGATGTCCATTCACGATCGTTTGTAGAGTAGCAGGTCGGCATTATAGTCACATTTCTACTGGGTCCTGCCCGCCTCCAACTGGATTTCAGCAGTTGTCTGGAGAGGATATGGACGAGAAGGACTTGCCGCCATACTCTGGGCCGCCTGCTGGCGGATACATGGACGAAAAAAAGCAAAAGCAGCAGAGAATCAAGAAGGAAATAACATTACTGCACAGTGACCTGGTGGGTGCGCGGGACGGCACTGTATCAAGCATCCTCTTACCACCCGACACCACCTTACTACGTACATGGACGTGCGCAGCCGGTGTTGCGGGCATCGAATTCTTCAGTGCCTCTGGAGCCACTGATTTACTCGGTCACCGCAGTGGCACTGGCACGCCGCACGATTTACGTTTATCGCCGGGTCAAGGCGGTATCGGCGGCGGAATTGGTGCGGTGTATATTCGTTCAGGACACTGGATCGATGCGCTGCGGTACGTCTTATCCTCGGGGTCGGGAAATACGGGTGAGTGGATTGGTGGAGGTGGAGGATCGGAGAGCGTGGTGCACGGCACCGTGGTCGGATTTCAAGCCCACGTACCGAGTTCGCCGGACGACGCATTCGGGCGGTTCAGCGTGATTACGTGCCTTGATCGCAGGGAATATAATCAATTCTACGCCGAGACGAGAGAGGCCGGCGGAGTGCGCGCCGATACAAATGTCCTGCAACAACATGTTGTTAATGAATCACCAGCAAATGCACAAGCGGCGGAGAAGGGAAAGCATAGGTTCAAGTGGGACACGGCCAGGCTCACTGGCGGTCGAGGACTCGGCGTCAGATGGAATCACGAACGGCACCGCGTCGAGATTTATCAGGGCTGATCTTGATGATGACTTGCTTCTTCTACAATTTCCTCCGTATTACGCGTCCTACAATTACCATAGTGTCAAAATCATGTATGATAACAATGTACAAACATTACACATCTACGCTGCCGCCAATGTCTATCGTGACGAATTCATTCTCAGGCACATTATTCGCCTTGAGTGCTGCCGCCAGTCGTCTAGGTGGATCCAGCACATCTTCGAAATTTCGTGAGAGGCCGCCTCGAAAAGTGCCAAAGTGCATGCCGATTGATTTGCGAGACTTGATGTCCAGGTGTACCTCCACACTGTCTTCGGGACTCAGATGGACATTCGACAGCAAATTGCGAGGTAGAAATAGACCGATGGGAATCATTGCGAGATCGATCATCCCGAACGTCTCTCCTATCTCCTTGAACACAGGACACGTTGGCCAGCCGTCGCGGTCGTCAGTAGGCGTGTAGCGATAGCCCGTGTCTCCGAGAAAGTATACATTTCGACTGCGGGAGGTCGTCGTGGTAGGCGTGGTGACCAGCCACGAGCACCAGAGTGAGACATCCGTGTCCCTGAGTGTGCGCGCAGATGTATGCTGAGCAGGACAACAGCTCATTTCGAAATGCTGATCCAAGCTCTCGACTGATAACTTGATCTTATCTCCCCAATCCATCTCATAGACACGATCGGCATCGACGCCAAAACCGGTGAAGTGCTTGCGATTGTTCAATCCGCAGACATACTGCATCGTTCCATTTGTACGTGCCTCGAGAAACTTCACCGTATCGAGATCGAGATGGTCATAGTGGTTATGACTGATGCACACGACATCGACTTCTGGCAGATCTGCCACGGAGCACGGTAGTGCCGAGTATCGCTTAGGACCCAGGCCGAATCGAGCTGCTATGGCGGGCGACGTATACTCTGAGAAGACCGGATCAAACAGGATCCGAATGCCCCGCTCTTGCTCCGGTCGCTGTTTCGGCAGCTCTACAATGAAAGTGGCATGACCGATCCATGTAGCACGCAACTTGTCCTCTTTAAACGTAGACCATTTAGGCTTGACGACTCGATAGATTTCATGGATATTGGCTGGTACGGGTATCTTTTTTGGGTGAAATAAGAGACCTTTGAAGATTTCCAATTTGCTACTGGCCGACGTATTGAAAGACGGCCAAGGATTTCTGAAGGCGCTACCACTAGTGTTGGCCCAATGCTGCTTGTCCTGCCAGGCGAACGATGGCCCCAATCTTTCAAACATGCAGGATGAACTCGAAGACCAAGACGAGGTACTCGAACGAGAATCACACTTTACATCAATTTGTCCGTCGTCTGATTTTGCGCTAGAGTCGCGCACGGTGCGAGTGCTCGAAAGCAAGTTTCGGATCGTCCTCGCACATCCGACACCGGTGGTGCGTGCACACCTACTCGTGCCAGACCAGAGGATAGTTGCCAGTTGATTGAAAAGCTTGCAAGCTAAAGTCTCGCAGACAACTGTTAACTGTGCATGCAGAGAGAGTTACGTCCTGCTCGAGGCATAATTGAACGGTACAAGTCATCCTGCGCAATGCATGATGGAAAGGTTCAGTCTATCCTCGAGTTGCTGCATGAAACGGACTTCGTGCGGATCACGGCTGTGCAGCCACAATCAGCCGCCTTGTCGTCACTCCCACGTCTTAGAACTTCGTTTCATCGAAAAGCTACTGCAGTACTACTACATGGTCAAGAATTCTGACATGGAGGGATGAGGAGAAGACAAAATCATGAAGTTCGCTTATGCTAAATCATCTCTGCTCAGTAGAAAAACATGCTCAGAATGTGCTTTTGTCCCCTCGCGGATTTTCTGCCCCCATGCAAATGATCTTCAACTGTCCTTTTCGAGCCACGATGCAATCGTCAGAGCGATGTGATCCATTTCACTCCGCTCTCGTGCTTCACAATAGACTCTTACACAGGGCTCAGTGCCACTTGGTCGTACGAACGCTCGTGCTTCCTTGTACTTTGCGCACAGTTGGTCAATCTGCTCCTGCACTCCGGCTGGGCTTACAAGCCGCCTCTCGGCATCTGTAGTCTTGTAGACAGTCTGATCCTGCACCACTGCGCGAACGAGTCTATTGGGAAGGTCTTTGTAGCACGAATTCCACTCTGCGCCGGACCAACCTTTGTGCGCCAGAATAGCTTCGACCAACAACAGATCTGACAGTGCATCTCCGACAGTTTGGTTAATGAGATCCGATAATGCACGAAGTCTGGAGAGTGCAGACTGCTGAGCAGGTGATTGAGCTTCATGTTTTGTCAGCAGTTCTACAGTGGCAGGGCTGAATAAAACAGTTCCGTGACCATTGGCTTCGAAATAGACACCAATATCATATCGTTGGGCCGCATGATGTAGATACTTTACGCCGGTTGGTGTACAAGTTACTGGCAGTCCCAGGGTTTTAGTCAGGAAAGTAGTGCTCGAACCATTTGCATAGGCTGTCTGCACGACTCCCACCCCAATGTCGATATTAGCTTGCTCAACCAGATCTTTGATGAACAAGGCAGCAAGTGTGGCAATTTTATCACCGTCCAATAGATGGAATCGACCATTCTCGCTGGCATCGGTGTAGTAGTAGACGAGACGGTCAGCATCTCCATCGAATGATGCACAACGAGCCCCTTTTGGGGCATCAGAACCGAGCGGCAAGGTTTGTTGTGTCTTGACATAGTCTGCACCACAATCTTTATTGAGCTTAGATGGATCTTCGATGTCGTCGTTGATCACTTCTATGTCAAACAGGTCATCACCAACCAGTCTTTTAAAATCTCGCAGCTTTGGAGCACCTACACCATTCGCGCAATCGATGTATATCTTCTCTGCCTTCGGTTTACCTTTCATCAGTGTGCGAAAAGCGGTCGCAAGCTTGAGATAATACCCATGCTCAGAAGGCTCCCCGTACGACGCGGGAGTATTCTCTGTGTTGACACAACGCACAAGATAATGCAATTGAGGAGTGGTCTTCAGACCGAAATCGGTCGACTGACCTTTGAGGGCATTTATGCCATCAGCCAAGCTGAGTGCCAGTGGTATGGAGGAAGGTCGAGTGTCCCGCGCGTAGATGACATTGGCCTCGATTCCCAGATCGATTTTGTACTTCTCCACGATTGTGTCCAGGACTTTCATGAGTGCCTTTTCATCCCCAGCATTGGCTAAGGCGGTCGCATGCAATTCCCAAGAAGCCTCAAGCATATCACCTTGCGGATCCACAACCTTGACACCATTATCTTGGGCAGGATTGTGCGATGCTGTAATCATGACACCAATAACTTGACCCTGTAGCTTTTTAGAGCGTAGGATGGCGAGTAATCCCACACGAAACACGACAGAATCCAAGAGATCAGCCCTGATATCATGTCAGTCTTGCTCAAGATGTCAATTGGATATCATTCATACTTCGTCCTGAAACCAGCCGTGCCATAAGTATAGTTTTGTGCTTCTGATTTCGGATGCTTAGCAGATGCAGAGAGGACGGCATCCCACTTTCCCATGCCTGGAGGACTTCAAGGACAGAAACTTTCACAATAACTTGATGTTGAAGAGCCAACTTTCAATGAAATGTCAAACTGGATGATGAGAGAAGAGCGCAGAATGGCGGAATGTGTAGCAAGAGCAGTGGTGAAAGGCAACGAAAGTTGGAGAGACATAAATTGTGAGCAAGGTAGAGTGCCCACACTGTGCAAAGTGCGCCGGGTACGGGGTCCGGAATCAGTGGCAGAATCTCCACCAATGGCCGCCCGCCGCCAGATGTAACCTTGAGGATGAAGCTCCCAGCGTTCTCCGCCCACCAAATCTTCTCCTGCTGCTGCTGCTGCTGCTGCTGTACATGCTCATGCTCACCTGGGAATGCTCATGCTCTCGGTGATATCTGCACCGCTGCATATGCATGCTGCTGCTGTTGCTAACTTCCAGGTTGTCACTGTCCAACTGTAGTATGCATGTCGACCACCTGGGCATGCAAGATTCATTGATCACATTTCCCATGCATGATAGAAGATCCGCCCACACAAACTTCCGTACTCATGATCAATGATTATGAGCACCTGCCTTGTTTGTCCAAGCATCGAGCATGTACATGCATGTGCAGCCAGCTGCCGTGCACTTGACCCAGGCCAATGAATCGAAAAAAGACCTATAGCTAGCTAGCGAACGAGTGCAGCTGGAATGCTCAGAACAAGCCAGCAGGAAAGACCGCGCGCTCCCTACCTAATCTACCTACTAATCCAATTGAGCTGCCGATCTGGCTTCGCCCCGGCACGCAGAATGACAGAAACGGACAACCTTGGAACCAGGATGTGGGACCTGATGCATATGGATGGGATGGCCGGGCGGTGGATGTCGTCAAATCCTGTGCACAAACAGCAGCGCCGACCAATCAGCTGACTGTTGCGGAACGTGCACGGGTGCTGCCCATGACCATCGGACAATTACCAGACTTCCCAGGTTGTGCAGAACGCAATCTAAAATCGTGGACTGTAGTCGTCTCCCAGACCTTGCCATTCCGGCATTCTTCCACGCTGTGGACTAGCTCACTTTTCAACATGATAGATCGATGATTGCACCGCAGACTCATGTTTATCAACATCTCGTCCACAAGGACTACTCTACTAGATATATGATCGTGCGAGCAGGAGTTGAATCATCACTACTTATCAATGCTTGAAAGATATCTTGATTGAGGGTCATGTTTGCTTGTGCTCATCTTGATCTGGCAATACCTAGTAGCTATAGCTATATCATGTGCTTATCAGTCAGTCTAATCATCGCAATCTATCACAATTGCTGAAAATCGGAGATTGCATTCTGTAGAGTCTCAAGCCACCACTCGAACAATACAAGGTATCTATCTATGGACTCCGATACTCAGCTATGACAATCCGAGTTAGCCGGTGGTAGCAGATCTTGTGCTCTCAGGCCAGGCATTCGAAGACTTCCACCTGCATGCATTAAATCTTCAAGTCATGAGTAATTGTTGGACGCAACCTGAATGGCACAGCGGCGCTTGCTGGCACAGACTCAATCTTGACTAAGATGCTGCCAACACAAAGCACTACATACGGGCAACTAGCTAGCTAGCTAGCTAGCTAGCTAGTCAGCCAGCTGGCCAGCGAGAGCCGTAGTGTTGATTGTTGTCTGCTTAGATTGTGCAATCTATCTCTCTTCCAGAAATGGTACGGAAACATCGGACATTTCATTTCGAAAAGTTCCCAGATTCATGTGCATCTTGAATCAGGTAGGTATGCTACACATGTTGCTTACTTCGTACAGCGTCTTGTGAGGAAAAAAAAGACGCCGAGGGCCAGTTCTCTCACCATATGCAGAACGACTGGCGAGTTCTGGTGTGCAGTCATCTCAATCAGCATGACCAAGCCATCCTTGCCAGAGTAAATCGAGGTTTGCTCTCCCTGATTCTTCTCTGTCTCACAAACTGAATTATCGTTAGAGTGGAATGTTGTAGCGACGACTGCACTTTACAAGCAGCCTGACCTTTCGAAGTGTGATCAATCTCAGCTTCAAGCTTTTCTAGAGTCTGTCAAGGGAGCAAAGTCTCGGCGTCGGCAGGTACAGAAGCTTGATCTGATATTGCCATCAAATCAGCGAAAGCACCCGCATGACTGTTTCACGCTTGAGGAGCAATTTGTCGCCACGAAAGACGTTGCTTACAGAACCGAGGGCCCACTATTCGAGGGACTATTTTCTGTCTTCAAAAATTTGACCACTATCAGGGTGTATGGCAATGGTCTCACAGACAGCGTCAAGGCGCATTGGCGCTCCTTAGGCCACTGTCTGGTAGAGCTGAAGATTTACAATCTCGGATCTCTGACGGATATTGGTTTGTTGAGCATCGCTGAGCGTTTGTCACAAACGCTACAGGTGTTACACCTAGAAGATCGCGATGAAAGTCCCAGACCACCAAGGACGTTGCGCGTTGGTACGATTGATAATCTGGTAAAAATTCTCTCAAAATTGAGATGTCTGGGCATTGGTGTGCCACTACAAAACATCAGTAACAACAAATCATTCCTGGAAGGTCTTTTTGATCTGCAAGAATTATGCTTTATCAGAGTCCCAAATGTGGATTTCCTGCAGCTCAATCTAGCTTCGTTGGACTGCAAGTGGCATTCCCTCAGTGTTCAGCATTGTACGGGGATGCGACCAGAAGATCTTGATGCTGTTTTTCGTCGTTTGCCACTTCTTGAGACACTCGATTGGCGGTTTCCAGAAGACACTTTTTATGATTGGACTACTTGTGAACTCAAAACAGCTGGTTGTCGACGGCTAAAGAGATTGGTGCTCGAGAACGGATTCTTTTCAGATCAATGCCTGATGCGGATTCTTCGAGTAACCTCAAATCTCGAGTGCCTAGCGCTCTCAAATTGCGAGGAAATCCATCGCATTCGACGTAAGAAATCTGTGCTGTCAAGGTCTTCAGATCTCTAACACAAAATAGCTTCGAGTGCGAGTCACTACGTATTGAAGAGTCTCCCTTCGTTGATGCCTGTGGCAGATGCTCTGGAAGAGTGTTTGGCAGACATGAAGTCCATCGTTTTCATCGAACAGGACTTTGCAAATGCTAGAGCACTAGCTTCGATGATGGCAGAAATCTTTCGAGATGCCAGTCGCCTAGAGAACATCGATTTTGTTGATTGCCGAATTGGACGTGATGCTGCGGAATTGGAAAAGTTCTGCCAAGCTGTTGGACCATTGGTCAAGCTTGACCGCCAGAGTATGCAAGAAATGTCTCAGATGGCCTGCAACTGACAGTGCAGGTGATACGTGGCTATGTTTGCGAGCAATCGGACACCGCGAACAACGTACAGTTGGTCGACCAACCAGAAATGGCGTGAGGCGAGCCATGAAGTATAGCTAATGACTTTCATACTCATATATGGCTAGATTGTTCCAACGAGTCCTCATGCTCTGTGTCAACTCCCAAGTGCTCTCAGCGTGAAATATGAATTGGAGCGTCCCGTAAATACTGTGCCTGAGCAGGCAGAGGGTGCAAACATGAGAACTCTTGTGCTCGCCCCAAACCAATCTGCTATGCAAACCTGGAGACCGCAGGACATGAAGTTGTGCGATGGTCTTGAGAAAGAGCGGAATCTCACAACACCATCTATTCCAGCGGATCGTCTGGGTCAGGTGGCAATGTCAGGCCACAAACGCTCGCTACCGATGTGCGCAAAGCACCGCTCAGAGGAAAAGACAGTTCCTCTGCTTGATTGGCCTTCGCAGCACTCGACAGAAGCAGTTGTGGTCCACGATCCCTCGAACGAACGCAATGCATATTCTGGCTGGGGCTCTCCAATATCTCGTCACAAGTGGGGCACCCTGCATTTCGAGCTGATTGAGCGCCAGAAACAGACGACTTACTGGGATCCAATCAATGGTAAGGTCGCTGAAGTGTTCGTACCACCGAAAACCACTGTATACAGAAATCATAGAACGACATATCGGCCCAGGACAGTCAATTCTACTGCGAGATTGCTTGAGAATAGGCGCAATGGTTCTCATGATCACGCAAGATCTGCCGCACATGGTGAGAGAGACGCTGCTTCGACGAAGCACCGCACTGGCATTGCGTCTTTTCACTATGGCGAATCTACACGAGAAAGATCATCTTCAGATCGCAGCAATGCTTCTGGCGCAGACAATGATCAAGATCATCCTGACGCCGCATCGAGTGGCCAGATTAGTGGTAGTAACGGCAGAGACCCGAATGCATCATGCAAAGACTTGGTAGCGCCTAGATCAGCACGCTGGAATCGAAGGGATAGTCTATCTAGTACTTCGGACGATCTCCCACCCAGGCATCAACGTGTAGATGCATGGAGGCGTCATGAAGTCGACCTGTTTGAGGATGCTGTCGAGCACGTAGATGTCGTTCCGCTAACGCCGATCAAGGTCGACGAAGCGCCTGGGCTCGAAGATACGCGCATCCGACAAGAGTCATTACTGCTTCCAGATGCCAACACACTTGACTTGAGTCTGCTGGAGCACGAAACAGATCTCGTTTGTTATCCATTGTTGAAGCCAGACATTCTAGGCAATGGCATCGGACGAACTGTGACGAACGCCCAATTTCCACTGGATCTTCAATAGTTCTGTGCCAGCATCTACCTCAAACCTGTGTACAGCGAAACCCTGGTCACATCAGAATTGGGCACAGTAGATTGGTGTTTGTCAGACTTACTCGAGCTTGTAGATCTTCGGTTGCCATAGAGACTGCAGCTTTCCAGACTTCAGTCGGAATCGACGCATAAGGCGCACCGATTTGTTTGCGCCACCACTTCATCCCTTCATGCTTGGTGGACAGAATGCTGACTCCACTGAGTCTGCCGAGCGTCTCGATGTCCCTGTGAACATTCTTCACCAGTGCGGCTCCTGCTCGACGCGCAAGTACAAAGAAGGATAGAATCATTTCTGACTTTCTTCGTTCCTGGATGATGCTGCTTGCCATTGCGGCTGTAAAGTTATGCGTAGGGTCGAGAATGTGTACGGCGTTGGTTTTGGCGGGCATTGCAGCAGGCATACCGGCCACCAGTATAGAGGTGACATCCGTGGCAACCAGGGTGGTATTGACACTGGCCGGTCTCTGGCCTGCGGATATCGCGCCTTTTGTGAATGCAGATTTGGTCTTATCCATGCGCTCATGCTTCTTTCCCGAACAAAGATTGCGAAAGGTTCTCGACACTCTTGACACGGCCTTGCGTATCATGAAGAAGGTTGGCAGACGAGTGTCGAGAAGTTGCGTGCATATTTGAGCATGTCAAGTATCGTAGAGCATGTAGCATATATATGAGCTGAACCATATTTGTTGATGTGCGTCAGGAGTTTTCCATTGAAATGCATGTCATCATAGTGGCTTCAACAGGTAAATCCATGTCCAGATATCCGGTTCGGACGGGTTTGACTTTGATAGAGGGGTCCTCCCAAGGACCGAAACATCAAACAAAGCCACCACCTCGGCGGCGAGATTGGCAAACCTATCTGCCGAATAGCTGCAACAGATCCAGGACCCATCCGCTCGCAGAGAGGCATGCACGGAACGCAACATGGCAGGTAATCCCGGGCCACAAGAGACGGCGTCCGCGGTACTCTTGTCGACCACGAGATGGAATTTCTGTGCAAAGGCAGGCAGCTGGGTCGCGTCAGCCACCAAGAAAGTCGACGTGACGTTGCCAAAGGTCGCGCTCTCCATGGCCCTGCCATGCTCCAAGGCACCGACCACGAAATCGACATTGGTGGTCACGGCGCCGAGTCGCCTCAGGTGGACATGTAAATCACTCGACCCCGACCCGAGGTTCAGGACCGTTGTGGTGCCGGCAAGGACACTCGGGTGCAGAAAGGACAGGAACTTCTCGGAGCTGATGAGCCATTCAAAGGACGACTCGGTCTCGAATCGCTGCTTCCAATATGCAACGGTATCAAATTCAGTCATGCATGGTCTGACCTTCGAGCACAAGACCGCGATGACTGGTGCAGACACAAGCTGGAGCAGCAGCTGCTGCAAACAAGAATACCCTGCAACCGAGAATCGTGATCAAAAGTGATGGAGTGATCAGTACTCGATCGCCTTGTGATCGTATTGCCGGTACGAGCGGTGGCCCTGTGATTTCAATTTCCCCCCGCAGCAGCGCACGCTTGCACGGGCGCGCGTGCATCGATCGAGTCTTGCGCTCTCGGGGCCGGGGGCTCGGTGTTTGTGCATCTGGCGTATGCCTGCCAGTATGTACACTGCGTACTAGTACTGCAGAAAGGCATCCAGGCTAGGCTATTTACACCTATACAGCAGGTCGGGACTTTTTCTCGCTGTGCTGCTGTGTAATGTCCAACTATGGCTACCCTAATGGCGTGCTGCCAGGACAACAGCAGTACGACCAATACAATCCATATCAGCAGCAGCAGCAGCAATATCCTCCTCCACAAGCTTATCCCCACCTCGAGTTGCCACAATACAGACCCGTACAGCCAAGTGAACAGAATCCTCTGCCGTACGGCTCACTAGGAAGTATGCCCCTGCAACATGCTGTATATATTCCCATATTATCCTGTCGAGCCCGAGGGCATAACTGACACCGTCGTAGGATGCAGAGCTCAGCACTGGCTTCAGCCAAGAGTACCCTAGTGTGTACGGTCAGTTTGGCGATGCCCCCACGGCACAACGCCAACATGGTTACTTGCAGCAACAGCAGCAACAACAGCACCTTCCACCAGCTCCAAGGATAAGTTACCAGTCAAATATCCATCAGCAGCTTCCTACACAAGCTCCACCATTAATCCCTACGCCACATTTACCTACCCAGTCAATAGCCACCCAGCAGACTGCACAGAAGAAACTTGCTAGTCGTAGCGCACCACTGGCTGCAAAAGACTCTGTACCTCCAACCAAGAGGTCGAAGACGACCGCCAAGAAGGCGGTGCACAAGCGAGATGCAGCTGAGGCTGATCTGCCGTCCGATGAAGAGGAGTATACCATGGACGGCGTAAAGACAAAGTCTGGGAGGAAGGTACACAAGCCACCACAATATACACCGGCGACCAAAGCATCAAGTAAGAGACGAGGACCTCCGGTCAAAAAAGTCGTGGTCGACTCGTTGTTCTGCAAGGTGTGCGATCGAGGACAATCGCCAAAGTCAAACCTCATCGTCTTTTGTGATGGCTGTAACACACCATATCATCAGCTCTGTCATACACCAGTCATTGACGATCTACTCATCACCCTGCCTGATGCGGAATGGTTCTGCGCGACTTGCGATCATCGCCGGGGTCAACGCAAACTTGAGATGGGCAGTACCGGATCGGACCTGACGGAGGAACAAAAGAAATCCTATCTGGCAGGGCTGCCGACATCTCACCTCGTACAGTTGGTCCTTCATGCGAGTTCAAAATATCCCGACCTGGCGCTCTACTCCCCTCGTGCTGCCGCTGTCCTCGAAAAAGTGCATAAAAAGCACGAGATTGCCATACAGGAGGAAAGGGCCAGGATGGTGCCTATAGTCTATCAGCCCGTGCCCGGTGACGAGACTGTGCGTCCACAGAAGCGTGTCGAGCAGATCGAGCAGCAAATCCTCGATGCCGTGGCGGCGCTCGGGAGACCGGCACAGAATCGCGATATCATGGAGTACATCGAGAGCAAGTATGTCATCGATCCACAGAGCTTTCGTGTGCAGTGTGCCGAACAGATCAGCCGTCTGGCAAGTACTGGGCAGATGACCAAAGAAGGCACGACCGTCATGATCAATAAAGAATACGACCGTCCGCGAATTCCTGTGGAGACGACGAAGGACCCCGCGAAAGATACAGCATCGAATGTTGCTGCTCCGACGCAAGATCGTACTAACACTAAACAAATGCAGGACAATAATAGTATTGAGGAAGAATACCCAAAGGTGGAAGGGATAAAATTACCTCCGGAAAACCCAGAGACCGATGGATTTGCAATGCATGAGACTGAAAGTCCGGCCTTTGTGCATGTAGTCACGGAAAATGCGAGAAATACCATACACGATCCGCCGGTACCTGTACCGCACGAGCAGGCAATTACCGAGCATCAATTGTAGCATACATACCGGCTCGATCACGAATATACATAAAACAGTACATAAATATATGTAAAGACACGAGTCACAGAACCGAGCCCATGATTCGCAGTCCATGAGAATCGAACTTGGAGCCCGTGACTCACCTCGGCTAAATTCTACAGATTGCTTGCCCGTTCCACCAAGCGCAAAAACAAAATCGTTCACGCATCCTCTTCTTCAGCACATACTCGCTCTTGCTCTTGCTATAGCAGAACACAAAATCTGTTGACGACCCCACGATTCAGAGCGCGCCACTGTCGTCGCCATGGTGAACTGTCCTAACTGCGTAAGTCTGAATTCTATATATGATGGTGAACGAGGACTGACCGTCGCCTAAGGGAAACAGCAGGATCGAATCCGATGCTGCTTCGGGAAATGCCTTTTGCACATCATGTGGTACAGTGGTGGAGGAAAACACCATCGTCAGCGAAATCACCTTTGGCGAGTCGTCTTCCGGGGCGGCCATTGTCCAGGGCTCGTTTCTATCTGGCGACGCGACCGGTGCGCGCATCTCGGGACCATTCAGGAATCAATCCTCGGAGAACTCGCGCGAGCAGACGATTCGTAAAGGTCGACAGCGGGTGAATGCCCTGGCTAATGCCATGCGCTTGCCTGATCGATTGGCGGAGCAAGGTGTCCGGTACTTTACGCTCGCCGTGGCGAATAATTTCATCAGGGGCAGGCGATCCCAATATGTAGTCGCGACCTGCCTCTATATCGTCTGTCGATTCGAAAAGACCTCGCACATGCTCATTGATTTTGCGGATCTGTTGCAAATCAATGTCTTTGTGCTAGGTTCGACATTTCTCAAATTCGTCAAGGCACTGCACATCAATATGCCCCTTATCGACCCTTCGCTATACATTACACGATTTGCGGCCTTGCTGGACTTTGGTGAGGACACGCACAAGGTCGCTTCTGACGCGACAAGATTGGTGGCGCGAATGAAAAGGGACTGGATCGATCTCGGTCGTCGTCCAGCCGGTATTTGCGGCGCGTGTCTCATCATTGCTGCACGCATGAACAATTATCGTCGGAGCATGGCGGAAATCGTGCATGTCGTCAAGGTTGCGGAAAGCACCGTGCAGCAAAGACTGAGTGATTTCAGTCAGACTGCCAGTGCGAACCTGACGGTGGACGACTTTACCAAAGTCTGGTTGGAGAGGTCCGAGAATCCACCGGCCTTTGAACGTCAGAAGGGCAAGAAAGCAAAGCAGAGAGGCAAGAAACGCAAGCGCGGCACAAAAGAGGAGGACGTCGGCTCGGAAGATGAGCAGACTTCGTCGGAAGATGAAGAGCAGACGGAACATGAGGGCATTGCGCCGGAAGAAGTTCTCGAGGAAAAGGAAGAGGCCGCAGTACGAACACTAGCGACGATGAAAGACATTGGTGAAACGGACGGCGCGTTCAAGCGACCATATCCTCCCAATGGTTTGCCCACTCCACAAGCCACGCAGGAAAATTCATCAACACCGTTTCAGCCGACTATCACCAATGCGGATACTGAAAGCAACGGGAATAGCACAACACCAAGTACAGCAGAAGAAGAGGCCGCGAAAGCAGCTGCCGACAGTGCGCGGGAAAAGGCCATCGAGGACGAGGTCAGTGGTGTACTCGATTCCGCCGACCTGCAGCACGTCGAGTCGGAAGAAATGGCGCGCCGGGCGGAAGCAGCCCGACTCAAGCCGGAACAGTACGACGAGAGTCTGGAGGACGTGGACGATGAGGAAATCGACTCGATCCTGCTGGACGAAAAGTCGATCGAAATCAAGACGCAGGTCTGGATGCAAAACAACTTTGATTACCTCGCGGCGCAGGAACAGAAGCGACTGAAAGCCGAGACGGACAAGCGCCACGGCATCAAGACGACGAATACCCATACGAAGAAGAAGCGCCGCACAAAGCCGCGCGACTCGAGTGCCCCGAATCTGCCGGCCAGTCCGGCGGAGAGCGCGCGACAAATGATGGAGGAACGGACTTTTTCCAAGAAAATCAACTATGCCGCCCTCGAGAAGCTCTTCGAATAGTCATTCCCCTTCCTTCCTTCCTCTCTCGCACCATGCGAGTCTCGCAATCATTTACAGTACCCGTCGCGCGACGCGTTGCATGGCGGGTCGGACGCGCAAAAAGACACGGTACGAGTGTTCCATGCACCACAGGACCGCAGGGTACCGCAGACACGCGCGACCCAGTACTCGTAAGCTAGTGGACCCAGTGACGCTCCACATCACCGCAAACGCCTCTGCACCGCTCACCAGTCCTGTCCCTCCTTCTTTCCCGCCGACATTATCGGTCGTGGTCGTGGTCGTGGACGACGGTATTCTCTGCGCATGAAAGCGACGCAACAAGTCGGTCTTAGGAATCGGTGTCGGCATATTAGGAACGACGATCCTGTCCGGCGACGAGGAAGTCAATGCTTCAAAGTGGATTTTTCCGGCGGTGTCTTTTTTACGCAGGTACGCGATTTCTTTCGTGCATAAGGGACACGAAGCGTCCCACCATACCGTCACTTCGGCACTCCCTGCCCCTTTGGCCCCTTTTGTCCCTATATCACTGGTACTGGTAGCAGTGGTCGTGCTATTGAATCGAGGCCATGTCGATAATCTCGAGACTCCCCTGCGCAGCATCAGTCGAATGTACTGAAAAGTAAATGTTAGGTATGGAGATGTCAACAAGATCATAGAATAAATAATAGCTGACATCACTGGATATATTTTGTGGGGTCAATCTTTTTTTGTGAGGAGCTCAGGATGATAAGAATGCTTATTGTATGATCAGATATTGATTGTCCTTATGAATCAGCACACAAGATTAAATAAGTATAAACATTACAATGATCATTATATGATACAAACACGGCGCCTTTGTGCAATCTCCAGGATTCAGCAGACTCAAATTTGCAGCGTATTGAATGGCGAATTGAGGTCGTCGTCGTTTACGTGATCGGCAGATTTCGGACGATCGAAGGGATTCTTGCTGGTACTTGTAGAACGTTCGACTTTTGCAGCAAAAGGATTATTCGGACTCAGCGCGTGTCCCGTGGGCGCTGACTGCGGTGCAGCTGCGGCAAAGGGATTATTTGAGCTCAATCTGTGCAATTCTCCTGATGTGCGGTTGTCCACATGAGGCGAAGTGGAAGTGATTCGACCGTGGTCTTGTGAGAGTCTAGTTCCGATGCTCTCTCGATCTCTTGACTGTTGTGATGGATGACGTGGACCACTCGGGCCTTCCTGGGACGTTTGATAGGACGATTGCTGGATGTCCATGAAATCCTGATATGAAGTGCTGCCGCTATGCTGTGGAGGTGAAGCTGCGGGTGAGGTCGCCCTCGACTTGCCGTTACGCTTGCCTTGAGCTCTACTAGACTCTGTTGATGATCGGTGTCCGTCGCCTATCCTTACTGGCGCGCTGTAATTGGCTCCGCCGTCACTATTGACGCTGGACGAACGACGATGACCAGAACCAGAGTCACGCGGATGCATTTCCTTGTAAAGCGCCATCACCTGGTCGACATTCTCTACAGAATTGATCAAATTGACCGTTTGCGCTTCGTTGGTGGACGTGTCAATGTCCCGAACGAGACGTTCCCTAGTGTTCTTCATGCGATTATACACTTCCTTGAGAAGAGACTTGTCCGGATTCGAGTCAGTAAGACGTGTCGCAAGGAGTTCCGCTTCTGCACTGGCAGCCTCGATGTCATCCGCGACAACCTCTTGATCGCTCAAGATGATGGTTGGTTTGTGGGGACTACTGAAGCCGTGAACATGCTTGGCATGCAGTTCAATGATTGCGTCTGGCACGCCGGGCTGCCTCACGAGGTGGTCTAACAACGTACGTGTACCCTTTTGGAGAGCAGAGTGAGCGCGAGTTGTGTTTAGATTCGTGTCTATCGTCTTGAGGATCGGGTAACCTTGCTGAAGCAGGTGAAAGAGTTCATTATCGTGCTGATCCGACAGATATCGCAATAGATCAATGCAGCGCAATTGCCGGCCCAGTTGATTGTGCTGGGCATAGTACTTTGTTATCATGTCCAGGACTTCGATTTGCGATGTCAGGGAGTACTCAGCCGCACTACTGCAGCATTCGAGTATGTATGGTAAAGATTGCAAGCCCTCGTCACCAGATCCTTTGATGAAATCCTTGGTTGATGTTGTCAGACGACTCGACTCTTGCTTCTTGCCAAATTTGGCTTTGAATTTCTGCATCGCTTGTCAGCTTGTGTAGCTCCGTTGGTGTCTTGTCAAAGGACAAATGCCAGTAAACCTCGGGTCACAATCGCAAATGCATGAGCATGGTACAGATTGCGATGGCACAAGCCAGTGACTCCTAGCTCGCACAGACCGAATCAAGCATGAGCACAGATGTATCAGGCTCGAAACATCCTCTCGCAAGGACTTGCTATACAGCGAGGCATGAGCGCAGGCAGGCAGGCATGCAGGCAGGCAGGCAGGCAGGACACGCAGAAGTGGAGTCTGAGACACAGCGAGCGCGACTCAGCCACAATCACCCAGCCAACCATGAACAGTTTATCCGCAATCGGCCCGAACATTGTGCCGCGAGGCCGATAAGAGGAGCTCTACCGCGCGGGGCACATCTAGATTCGGCTGAACGGCGGATATAGCAAGCTCGGGGATAGTTTCCGTTTCAGGAGATCCCGCGAGGCGAATTCCAAGGTTTTGTGAGTGCAGCGTGCATGTGGCTCGAGCCCGCTCTCTTTTCGTACGCGGATATGATAATGCGGCAGGCCACCATCGATTTCTCAGCATATTTCCTGGTCACAACAACCAGTAGTTCTGAGCAACAACGCGGATAGCTGACCTCTTGGTGTCTGTCGTGACCACTGCTATTGCGCTTTGCCGCACAGCCCACTTGATCACAATTCAAGCTCTTGCGAATCTGCGACAACCGCCGTGGCAATGTTGAACAGTACGTCCATGGACGCTGCGTATGGGCTGCATTGGAAGCCTGCGCCTGTGCTTCCATTCATCGAGGACACGAATCTGGCCCTACTCGCTCCACTCATCGTCTACTGGGTCATGTCCTTTCTCTTCCACTGCATAGACCAGACGGATTTCCTGGCTGAGAGACGCATTCATACACCGCTCGAGATGCGTTCGCGCAACAAGGTGACTCTCAGCAAAGTTGTTCGGGATGTCATTATTCAACAAGCCGTACAAACTGGATTCGGCTTGTTTTTGCAGCGTTTCGATGCCGAAGTATATCACGACCCACAAATCACATTGGACAAGGTTACTGCTTTTGTGCCATTCGCCCTGTCTGAAAAGGCGACAAGAGGAATAGCGTTTATGCTGTTACCTGCCTTTCGGTTCATGATTGCCATCCTGATCCTTGACACTTGGCAGTACTGGTGGCACCGTGCCATGCACACAAACAAGTGGCTATACAGAAACTTCCACTCACACCATCACCGGCTATATGTTCCCTATGCCTTTGGCGCACTCTACAATCATCCAATTGAGGGACTCCTGCTCGATACAATTGGCGCTGGTCTTGGATATCTCGTGACCGGTATGACTACCAAGGAATCAATCTTTTTCTATGCCTTTTCGACCGCAAAGACTGTGGACGATCACTGCGGCTACCTGTTGCCAATTGACCCTCTGCAAATGTTTTTCAGCAACAATGCTCGATACCACGACATTCATCACCAGAGCTACGGCATCAAGAAGAACTTTAGTCAGCCGTACTTTACCTTCTGGGACAAGTTGTGTGGCACTTATATGGATCCAATGGAAACGCCTCGAGCACTCCGACTCGCCAAGGAGGCGAATGGAAAGGCCAAGGTTCACGTGTCTGATGATGAAAAGGTCAGTGATGTGGGCATCAACGGCACTAAAGGCGACAAGCAAGGAGGTGGAGAGAAGGGTGAGCTCGCTCGCCGACGAGTCACCATCCAGGACGGTGACGAAGACGAGGGCGGGAGCTACAACACCAGTGTCTTCACCAAGGATGAGGAGAAGACGATTCGACGGGGTGGTCGTGTTGAGATGTAAAAAGGCTTGCAATTGTGGACAACTTGCGAGTTGCTCAACATTGTGTGCAAAAGGGGGTACAGCGAACGGTGCATTGCATAAAAGGGAAGCAATGTCTTGATTGGGAGCAGGAATTACTAGTTGAGTGAGTGAAGGGAGCTTTGCACAGTGTGCTATAGATGTATTATTTTCCAGCTGCAGAGACATGTCTCGTACGTGTGATTGCTGTACTCCGATGGGTTCTTGGCTGGTCGCTTGAATCGAATTATCCTACTATACACTGCAGGCGGCCAAGCTGGGTATACGTTGTGTGGCCGTTTATGGCCGAGAAAGTGATGCACGCAGGAGTTGGGCGGATGTGTAACCGAGGTCTGCCGGCTTGTGGCACACCCCACACAGAGCGCATCGAATCCGCTCACCAAATCTTGCCCTCGCGCTTGCTAGCAGCTGCCTGCCATGTTCTCTCGTGCGCTTCCCTTCAACTTGACCGCGGTCATCAGATTTGTCACGTCAAGGACAACTCAATTCAAGCTTGGTACAAGATGGCAAATCAGCGATTGGCACAGGTATGTAGTCCTCAAGGTATGGATCGAGTCGCACGGCTGCAGTAGGAAAACGAATCGAGAGTTGTGGCTAGTCGATGCTCGGCCCCTGCCCAAAGCACATCTGTTGCGACAAGAATCTTCTGCCGTACGGCGAATAGAGTTATGGTCTTGCTTTTGCAAATGCCAGTCGCCGCAGGACAGCAGGCAGAGCAAGGAGCCATTGAGCTGGAGAGCCGAGTGAGAAAGTGTCAAGTAGTTCTGCGCTATTTGTGGAGAGCGCTTCCTTTCCTCATGCGTCCGCGTGATTCTCTCCTCTCCGCACATCAGCCGGCTCAGCTTGTCTGATGCTGGGATCAGGGACAGCAGCTCAGCTACGTCTTGACTCTTTCGACTCACGAAAGACTCACGATCTTTTACCGCCTGTGAGAGAGCACAATGACTGACTCTGCACAGGTGCAGAAAAGCTTGGCCATGCCAGAATCCATCTTTGCCGATTTGGCACTGGCGCCTGCCGATGCCATCTTCGCTCTCACCGCTTCGTACAAGAGTGACACGTTCAAGGACAAGGTCAATCTCGGAGTAGGAGCATACAGAGACGATGCTGGCAAACCCTACGTGCTGCCGGTGGTTCACAAGGTCAGTTCTAGTCCACATACAAACGTCGCATTATCTAATATCCTACCAGGCTCACCAAATATTGGCTGCCGACACAAAGCTCGATCACGAATATCTACCAATTGCTGGTCTGCCGGAATTCGTGTCTGCCGCAGCCAAACTCGTCCTTGGCAAGGACTCTGCCGCACTGAAAGACAAGAGGACTTCTTCCATACAGACAATCAGTGGTACAGGAGCAAATCATTTGGGAGCATTATTCATGGCCAAGTTTTATCCGAAGAGCAAAGTCTACGTCTCGAATCCCACATGGGCAAACCACGCAGCCATCTGGCAGAATGTAGGTGTCGAGGTGGAGCAATACCCGTATTGGAAAGCTAGCACTCGCGGCCTGGACTTTGATGGTTACCTGAACTGCCTCGAGACTTGCCCGGAAAGGAGCATCATCTTGATTCATGCCTGTGCACACAACCCGACAGGCGTGGATCCAACCAAGGAGCAGTGGGAGAAGATTGCAGACACCATTCAACGTCGCAAACTCTTCCCGTTCTTTGATTGTGCTTATCAAGGATTTGCTAGTGGTGATTTGGAGAAAGATGCTTGGGCAACACGATATTTCGTGGAAAGGGGTTTCGAAATGTGTATCGCCCAATCTTTTGCAAAGAACTTTGGTCTCTATGGAGAACGAGCCGGAGCATTCCATTGGATCTCCCGTAATGAGGATGTCGCAAAGAGGGTTTCGTCCCAATTGGCTGTTCTGCAGCGATCCGAGATTTCAAATCCTCCCGCCTTTCCAGCTCGCATAACGAGTCTGGTGCTCAACGACGAGAAGTTGTTCAAGCAGTGGACAGAAGAACTCCGAGGCATGGCTGAACGTATCATTGCCATGCGAGAGGCTCTACACAAGCATTTGGTAGCATTGAAGACGCCGGGTGACTGGGAGCACATCATCACCCAGATTGGCATGTTCTCCTTTACGGGTCTCAATCCGGCTCAGGTGCAGTACCTGACCGAGAAGTACCACGTCTACCTCACAAAGAATGGTCGCATCAGCATGGCGGGACTCAACACTTCCAACGTCGAGTACTTTGCCAAGGCCGTTGATGAGGCTGTGCGAAATGCCAAATAGACTATATGTATACAGGACAGCGTAAGCAGATTATAATGATGGAAGAGACGAAGAATAAAGTCCACCCGCACGCGCTTTACTATAATTGAATTTTGTTCCAGCAGACTTGCCATGCTCGCTTCCCAAAGACCCTCCCTTGCCTTGTCCAGTCCGTTCCCATGCCTGAGTCCTTTTCATGTTCTGCAAGTAAGTGCTTGTCTGAGAGATGCTCAATTCATGGCGCTGCCTGGTGCGGTGCGCACTGTCCGGGCACTAGCGAGATCGGACCCCTCGAGCTTGAGGTTCCAACCATGGTACCGCGACTCCCTCGGCGGCACAGGCAACGTTTCCCCGGCGAGCAACTTTTCGATGCACGATTCGACGCTCCTGCTGCGACTGAGCTCGTACGCGAGACGGGAGTGGTCTTCGTTGGGGAAGAGCACGAGGACGTTGTCAATGTTGCGCGTGACCCAGATGTACTCGCTCTCCGTGTCGGGTGTCGGGTCTTCGGCTTTGAAGTATTGTAGGAAGAAGAAGGAGATGACTGCGATGAAGATCAAAAGGAGGACGGTCGCTGTCGTCGTCATCCTTGGGCCTATCGTCGTAGTAGTGTACAGTACATGCTGCGAAGAACAGACTCGAGTGTTTTGTAGTCTCTCGTCTCGCGAGCGCGAATTCAAGTCTCAAGCCACTCTGAAGACTGGAAACCCTCGTATTTCTCGTTTTATGCTAAATCTCGACGAGTTGCGAGCTCCTCCCATAAAGTTTCTGGAATCGACGAATTTGAATTATTGGTGACCCTCCACACAACGGCGATTTGTCCTTGCCATCTACCTAGCACGCTCGTTCGGCATTGCCAAGTTTATATAGACTGATATAGGTACCGCGACTCGGTGGTTTTATTGGGAGGAGAGAAAGTCATGCTGCATCGCTCGCTGCTCCATCAGTCGCTCTCGAATGTTTCGCGATGCTTCTCGACGACTCGGGTGGCACAAGCGGTGACTGATCCGTACAAGATTCTGGGTGTCGACAAGAACGCGGACAAGTCAAAGATCAAGAAGGCGTACTTCAATCTAGCAAAACAATATCATCCCGACTCGAATAAGGACCCCAAGGCAAAAGATCGTTACGTGGAGGTTCAGGAAGCGTATGAGATACTGAAGGATCCCGCCAAGAAGGAACAGTTCGATACTTATGGCGCCCAAGGATTCGATGCCAACGGCAACCCGCAACAACCAGGTGGCTTTGGAGGATTCGGTGGGAATCCTTTCGGCGGCGGTGGTGGTTCACCGTTCGGTGCTGGAGGATTCGACTTCAACGACATATTTTCTGCATTTGGCGGTGGCCAACGAGGCAGCCAGCAACAGGCACGAAATGCGATCGTCGTGGGCGATGCGATTGAAGTCGCCGCGACGATATCGTTCATGGACGCTGCAAAGGGAGCGAGCAAGTCAATCAATCTAGAACCTCTGACCAAATGCAAACCCTGCACTGGCTCCGGCATGAAGCCAGGCGAGAAGAAGTCCGCCTGCTTGGCATGCGGTGGAGCGGGCACCAGGATCCACGTCATGCAGGGCGGTTTCCAGATGCAAATGACGTGCGAAGTCTGTGGTGGAGCGGGCATCGTGATTCCACGGGGCAAGGAGTGCGGTACGTGCGGCGGCGAGGGCGTGACGCGCGAACGCAAGACGGTCAAGGTCGACATCCCCGCGGGCATCGAGGACGGCATGCGACTGCGTGTGGCCGGTGAGGGCGACGCACCAAACGTCTCGGGACAACCCACCCCGGCACAGACGCGCAACGGCGACCTCTACGTCCACATCCGCATCCAACCCTCCGCCGACTTTACGCGCGACGGACCACACCTGCGACACCGTGCCACCATCCCCATGACCACCGCCGTGCTCGGCGGACGATGCCGTATCCCCACACTGGACGGCAACGTCGACATTAAAGTCTCACCGGGCACAAACTCCGGCGACACCATCACCATGTCTGGCCGCGGCATGCCCCGCGTCTCCACCACCAGTAACGATCCTCGCGCAGGACGATCCGTGGGCGACCTGCAGGTCGAATTTCGCGTCGCCATGCCGAAACGCATCTCCCCCTACGAACGAGGCTTGCTCGAGCAATTGGCCATCAGTTTCGGCGACACCAACACCAAGAAGGAAATGCACGTCCCTCCACCGACTTCTTCTTCTTCTTCCCAGCCTTCCTCCTCTTCCGCGTCTCCATCATCGTCGCCTAAACCGCGCACAGGAGATGTCTCGCCGCCGCCGCCGTCAAAGGACGATAGAGGCGATCAAGGCGCGGGTGCAGGAGGAATCTTTTCCAGCATCTTTGACAAGTACCGCAATAAAGACCTACAACAACAAGCTGAACCACAAAAGGACGACAGTAATGAAGATCAGGAAGGGAAGAAAGCGACCGGATAGAATGACATTTTCACAGGAATGTCCCTTGGCATATATTGACATGATGTATTTAAAATTCTCCCCCTTTTCGAGCGTATCGGCACATATCACGTCTATTATTATTATCATTTTCGTTTTTTCCGAAACTCCTCATTATACTTATACATCAACCTCTCCTATGCTTCATTGCCATCATTGATCCAACGCACACATTAACTTATGTATCGACTTCTCGCTCAACAATGTCGTCTTCGCGATTCAAGCTCAACGCCCTACTGGCTTTATTGATTCCTCGTTTCAGGCTATTCTTGAGCCAACTCGCCGTGCGAGCTGGTTTCTTTTGCATGATGCCGCGATGACGACGGTGCCGTTCCCGTCGATCCTCCTTCTTGTCGTTGATCCATTCCTTGATGCTCTTGCGCGACTTGACTGAACTGCTCGACTCGTCGTCCGAAGACCAGTCCAGCTCATTGTCGACGTCTGCATTCGCGTGCAATGCGCTGCCGCCACCGTCGTGGTTGGTCGTGTCGTTCACGTCCGGTCGTGCGAATTGGACACTCCTCGACTCTGCACGGGGTCGCGGCGATAGTGTGGATGGGTCTGTAACCTCTTCTACTCTTCCTTGCTCATGAGATTTCCTGGCCTTGAGCGCAGCCTCTTTTTGTTCCTGACGGGCATCGTATGCCAGTCTCTTGCGGTATGAACGTTCTGTATCCCATGCCTCTTGAGTCTGTGCCAGGTCTTTACTCCTCCGGGTGAATTTACGGTGCGACTCCGAGAGACCAGAAACAAGGACACAGTCTACCTCCATATGGCCAAGCTTTCGCAACGAACGATCCACTTCCGTGCCATCTTGAGTCAGACTATTCTGCTTGAAGCGAACATAATCATCAGTCTGGAAGATCGGAATCTTCACAACATCGCGATGATCGTCGTCAACAGCAGACAAGGCGATAATACAAGCCCCATAGATCCCACTAAGGAAACCTGTCTTGGAGAATGCCACGCCTCCACGATGTGCTTCTATATTAAGGGAGGAGGCATGTCTTCGACGAATAGGCATGACTAATGGTGAGCCAAGATCCCACGCTACTAGACCGTCGTTTTCAAGGTCAGAATGAACAGCTCCTATGGTCTTGTGTCCGAGTGTACTATCGATGCGAAGGCTGCAGTCTCGTAGCGCTGCAGCATCACTCGCATTGACCCTAGCTTTGATCGTATAGATGTGCAATGTGCCGACGTTCCAGCCCTGTAATGTCCTTGGTATTCGACATTCTACGGAACGAAACAGGAGTGAAACTCTAATCATCCCATAACCGATACCCTCAGATAAAGGATACCATCGAGTCGTCTGTCCTTGCATGGAAAGCTCTTCCTGAAGAGCAAGTGGCAAAATTCCGATGATCGGATCATCCTCGCGGAATCGTTGATCTCTAACAGAAATTCGGAGTTTCGTGTCTGAGAAGCTACGCACGAAACGCTCAAATGAGGCATTGAAGATTGGCCGGTTCGTGTATGCCCTAGTCCTCGTCTTGTAGACCAATTCATCATTGAGTGTGACCGTACAATATGATGACGGTGCAGCTCCCGAATCATCTTCTTTACCTTGTTCGACAGCTTCGGCATCCAAGACTCGGCCTTGTCGATTGTGTATGTTGACTTTCGGACTGGTCACGGCAAGGTCATTGATCTGGTGAATCTGTACAGACAAGATGCCCGGAAACTCCTTGTTGGGAGGCGTGCGGCAAATCAAGCGTTCCACCTTACTATCGACTGACCACGCAGGATCTTTGGTCTTGAAGTCCGGGTGATTTCGCAACTCTACTGGCACCCGTGAATCTTCCACTGGAGGAATGTCAGTCTCCGCCACGGGCTTCTTGCCAAAGAAACCGATCGACCAGTGCAGTTTTGTCTTTGGGGTGCCGACAACCTTGTCAATCCTGCGTTCGAAGACGCCAGGACGCTTCACGAGATTTGTCAGATCAATCTCGACTCGACCAAGCAGATCATCTGCAGTGAGGCGATCGGAATCCCAGACGTTGATACGAATGCGTTCTCCGGCTTTGACCGCAGCTGGCAGGACAGGTAAGAAGCAAGTTTCCTCCCAAACAGGATTGTAGTCTTGATGAATGACTCGTGTAGAGTAGTGCGTCTTACCATATCGTGAGTATTGAATGGTGGCATAAGGATCGACCTTAGATCTTCCTGGACGATGGTCAGCACGGGGCACATCTGTGGCACCATGTAGTGCTATCATAAGCACTCCGATACTGGCGGTCTCCTTCTTTACATCGTCTCCGACCATCAACTTCGAAACATCCATTGTATACGATCGGGGCGCTATCAGATCTTTCATGACGATCTTTACGGCGAACGAGACCAGTTGCGAGACAAAAGGTAGATACATGACATTGATGAAACGCGTCGATATTGGTACCGTGGAAAGCTCAATCTTTGGCATACCCAGCAGGGAAATTGTACCATTCTTCAAGAATGGCGGATCAGGTAAAAGTTGAACACGTACGCGAGCCTTTCCAAGGATGCCATGAATCTGTACCCATACTGGTATAGGAACACCCAGAACATTTCGAAGACCGACCAAGAACCAGATCAACATGTGTATATTTTTCGCCTTGGACTTTAGTGACTTGTCTGTCTTTCCCGCTCGATAACCAAACGAGACCTCCAAGTTGACGTACTCTCCAGCGGCATCTTCGTCACCACGGGGAGCGCCGTCATCAGGCAGAAATCTCATGCTCAACACTCGAAGCGGTATCGAGCCAATGTCGAGGTCAGATACCTTCACTGTGTGGACCACTTTTGGGACCTGCTTCTGCATGACGTCCTCCAGCAAGTCGATCGGACCTCCAAAGAGTTCGGGATTGATCGTGGGCCATATTGTGCGAATGATGCTGTTTAGCCACTCGACCGATTCTGGAACTCCGCTCAACGTTGCATGCTCACCACGCACTCTTTCGGCGTCTGCGAAGGCTGTGAGGAAGTTTGCACGGATCGTGTTCTGGACAAAGACGACCGACACAATAGCGCACAACGAATTTATCCACAATGCGTATCGTGCTGGAAATGGCGAGAAGAGAATTTGTACACTGATCAGAACGAAGATCATGATGTACGCCCATTGAAACAGAGATCGTTGTGATTCCTCCAGGAGTTCCTTCCATTCCGGTGGTGCCATTGGATAGAAAAGCAGGTTGGTCTTGTCATCCTTGAAGGGCACCTTATGCAGAGCAGCAATCAGCTCGGCAGCGGTGCGCTCATCCTTTTTCTGTTGTACTTTGTAGTCTGGCACAACCACGCCATCTTGTGCCATGAATCGCTTGGTTGAGCCTCGAGCATTCTCGATCCAGATATCTTGACCAGTCACTGGGTCGCGAACCAACTTTTGTCTCTTGCGAGCTTTCATTTCTTGCTTCTCCGCCCGTCTCTCTTCCTTCGAGAGTCTGATTGTGGAACCAGCATCAGTATCGAACGGCTGCTCGACGGTCTCAGTCACGAGCCGGTATACTGCATCAGGATCATCAGGATCCGCCGGTATAGACCCATCTGCCAAGGTCTTGTCGTTGTCCTCGAAGCTCGAAGGCAGCTTGAATCCTTTCCCAACCTTCCCGCCTCCCTCATTCGTCGGCTGCATAGCATCAGTTGCCATGTTATGATGGTCATCATCGTTGTTCACGGCCTCTGCTGTGGTGGCTTGCGAATTACTTCGACTCATGCCCTGATCGTCTGGCATGTGGTAGTGACGATGATCTAGGAAGCTTCCATTGATGCTACCACGTATACTGTGCCCATTGCTTGAGCACGCATTGTGATGGAACTGGTTGCTTTCGATGCGTCGATCACTCTCGCCATGGTCATGGGTATATGGCAGCTGTGATCCGTGCTGCGGCACAGAGAATGATGTCGCTTCCAGAGCCTTCGTGTTGATGACAGGTTGTGGTTGAGTAGCGACGAGACCACGAGCGCGGTCTGCCTTGGACTGTTCCCTCGTGATTTCCTCTGAGATGGCCTCGCTAGCTTCGTGCGGCAGCTTGATCTTCGCCTCTGGTGGAGCAGGACAGGAGCCACGCGATGGCTCAGCGCGATTCGCTCCATTGCTCTCAGAAGCGTTGCCAAAGGGAGCCAAGCTGGGCGCCAACGCAAACTCGTGCTGCGTGCTCAAGGTCTCCTCGGCGACCATATTGTCGCACCCGCTACGATGAGCCGACCTTGTCCAGATCGCTCAGTCTGTGCAGAGCCGGAATTTCTCCAGCTTCGAGGATCCTGTACACTTCAAGCTTGTAATCTCGACCTCTAAGCTTGGGCGATTGGGGTCGTAAGTTGAGCGAGCCTGATCTGTCGCAAGTCAGCTGGAGATTGCAATTGGGAAGCCGAGAGCGAAAGACTTACGTAGAGTTATGAGCAGCATCCGGCAGCCAATGAGGGAAAACCAAACAAGGAAAGAAGCGCAAGAGCACATGCCAAGGCAATCTATCCATCTTTGAAGCCCGGCATGTCAGCCAATCAGAACGTAGACATCTGTTACGCGGGTCTTGCTCCCAGCGGCTAGCGGATGGATGCCATCTCGAGAGCTCGTCTCACAGGCTGAGACTTGGTGCGCTTGATCTGTCGAGATCTGATCATGCCAAACATGCCAGGTTCTCCAGATCAGGCAAGCGCAGCCAGTCTGGTTGGCTTGTGATTTCCAGTCTGTCTGTCGTACTTCTCGGGTCCACTTCCCACCGCCATCCTTCTTATGCATGAGCCAATCCCTCTTATTGACATGCCCGCAGTACTGAGACTTCTCTGCACCATCATTGCCAGTATCGTTCCAGTATATCACACCGAGCATTAGCGAATAAGGGGAAGCCGAGTGTGAATGTATGCTCAGGCCGCCCGCGCGTACCTCGAATTCCTTCTCGCGTCTGGTCCGTTCGCCTCGCATCAAGCCGACTGACGATGATCATCCGTTGAGTCAGCAGGACAGCGGTGATGCCGTCGCCATATCGACATCGGTCGCCAGGCCGGATCCGCGAACCGTGCTCGCCAGACTGACACAAGATTCAAAGGGCGGGAGCAGAATTGACACACGCAACTTGAAGGATGACAGGGGCGAAACAGAAGTATATGTGCACCATGTGGCAGTGGGCGACACATTACCAAAGATCATACTGCAATACCAAGTACCTGTGCAGATATTGCGCAAAGCAAACAAGTTGTGGGCAAACGACTCGATTCAGAGCAGAGCCGTCCTGCTATTGCCCGTGGAGGCCTGTGGCATTCGCCCACAGCTCGTGGACTATTTCAACACGGAAGTAGAGCCATCTTCCACGATACCAGCCGGCACGTCGGCGACCGAAGGAGTCTCTCTACTCTCGCCATGCGCATTGGAGCAGTCACCAGCACTTGTTGCCACTACTCCCGTTGCCACTTCCAAAAAGTCCTCCTCCTCCAACAACAACAAACACAAAATCGTGCGACAAGTCTCCATCAATGGCATCGGCATGGTCGATGTGGCTCGAGTCCGTGGTGCCACACTGAGCTACTTTCCCCCTTCAAACTCTCCCTCGCCCTCCCATCGTCACCACCACAACGTCGTGACCGCTGCTGCGTCAGGTCGAGCGCGATCCAGCATGGACTATGATGCGTACCACGACACGGGTCCGCATCGCGAGGACAGGAGCAGTTTCGACTCTATCCGAATCGGTGCGGGTCAAATTGCCGCAAACGCCTATAACGGCACACAAGGTCTCATTCGACGACTCAAGGACAAGAAGGAGGTCAAGGAGATTGATTTGATTGATCTATAAAGATGGCGATACCTTGAATTTTGGTGCATTGTGACATATCCCGGCAAGGCGATTGCGACTGCGATTTCTTGTAGCATATTCCTCAATTTCAGCCTTTGAATGCGACAATGGATTTCTATGTCTAGATTCGATATATATATATATACAGGTGAATGCCATGCATAAAGTGGTATGTTCTATACATTTACGTGACTCTATTTTTTCCCATGCGACTTTTTACTCTTGTTTTTCCCCTTCTTCTGATTATGCGTGGCATCACCATTGGTCGAGTCTGCGAGTTGTTGTTTTGTAGAGATATGTGGCTTCGTCTCCTTGTGACGATTGAGTCGCCACTGCGTGCACCAATTGACGAAATCGACAAAGAATCCCGTACTCAGCTTCGAGTGCTTCTTGTTCATCCATCGGACCTGCGTGTCTCCATACACGCGCACCACTTTGTCCAGTGTGTGATTGTGGCGGGAGAGGGCGCATCGGGTGAGGAAGAGGGAGGTTTGGGAGCACGCGGCGAGTTGGGGAGGAGTGTTCGCCCTCTCGGCCTCTTCGTGCACGCGTCGCAACAGGTCGAGGAGGTTCGTTGAGCCAGCGTCATTGTTATCGCCGTCTTCGTCGCTTTCCTGCTGTACGTCGGGTAGGATCTTGGCTTTGGTGATTTTTTGGCGGAGTAGCGTCTGGATGCGCTCCGATAATTGTGCGTCGCTCGATCGTCGCGCGCACTGCAGCAGAGGCAGAAGGGTTTCCACCACGAGACTGGATGAGGGACATCGTTTGGTGAACTGCTCGAGGAGATCGACCACCTTGCGCTTGAATTGGATGGTCGAGGTCTTCATGTCCTCGCGGTCCTTTTTGCGCGTATTGCCGCTCTCCTGCTTTCGTCGCTTGAATATGCTCTCTAGTGTCGCGTCCATGGCCAACATTTCGTCGTCGTCCAGCAAGTCCTCTTCCTCGTCGCTGTCGGCCTCAAAGTCGCTTTCGTGACCCTCGCCGGGATTACTAGCGGTCATCTCTGATGCCTTTCGCTTTTTGCCTCCCAGTGCATTGCGTAGAGCAGCGTCCAGCGCTGCATCTCGCTCTTCATCGGCGTCTTCGTTGTCGTCATTGTCATCATTGTCTTCGTCGTCCTCGTCATCCTCATTCGATGAGTCATCGCCAGCTCGTGCAGCTTCATCTGCATCAATCATGTCCTCGTCCTCCTCGTCATCATCATTATCCTCATCATCGTCTTCGCCAGCCTTGTCGAAAAGTGCTTCGCCACTCTCATCCGAGACGAGCACATTGAGCAACAAGTCGAGAGATGGCTTACTCAACTTTTCCGCAAAGACACCAAACACGGAATCAACCAGTTTGCGGAACAGAACGCTTTCCCGCGATAAAAAATTGAGCAACAGATCCATCAAGACCTCGATCGGATCCTGCTCGGGTTCGACGGCACCCGATTTAGTGAATAGCTGGGTATAGCATCCATCGAGATCCTCAATTACCTGCACCGCATCACTTTCGCCACTGTAGATCTGTACCATCGTCAGGCTGTACATGAGTGTGAAGGCGAGCGCTTGCTCCTGGCTTCCCGATCGTTTCATTTTCTTCTCGAGCTTTTCGAGTTTTTTCTCCGCAGAGTCGAGTAGTGAGAGGATGGTGTCATCTGGCTGCAGGATCAATTCATAGTGCTTCTTGTGGCGATATGTCTTGAAGGCTTGCACCACATGCTGCACCCCGAGTATATCTTTGGCATCACTCGTCGTCGGCATCAATAACCCCAACGAAGATTGCAGCCTCGACTTGAATACCTCCCTTGTAGAGTCAGTCAGCGCCGGTTCAAATACGAACGCGGCGTGCTTTGATTTCGCCACCTTGAAAAATCCATTGATGGTGAAAAAGTCCAACACATCTGCGACCCATGACCCATCGTTTGGAATTTGCGCAGATCTAAATAGTACCAAGAAGCAATCGGCAATGTATTGTCGTCTCTTTTCAACATCTTTCGTGACGACCTCAGCTTTCGATTTTGGCGGATTGCTGTGCTCGATTTGCAATGCAACCAGTTCTTTCAAGTTCGCCGCAGGAGTGAGAACCATCAGATTTTCGCAAGTCTTGGCTTTCGACAGACGATCAAAGTAGAGATTGAAGCTCCATAAATGACGCAAAGAGATGAAGGCCTTGTCAGGCTGGCTTTGAGCAGCCGCAACAATGGCCGCGGCCGTGTTAATGGCTGCTTTATTCAGATATCGATCATTTTGGGAAATCTGGTTGCCAAGCGTTCGAAGAAAGTTGGGAGAAAACAGGGTCGATATCATGTTCGAAGGCAATTCCTGAATGAGATGGTTGAAGACTTGAAAGCCCCAGAATTTCCGTTCATGCGATGCACTGGTGCTGAAAAGGCCTTCATCGACCACTATTTGCCAGAAGTCTGCAAACCTGATGTGTTCTGTTGAAGTCGAAGCAAGGATAGCATGTATGACGACCAACCATGCAAAGTGTAGTTTCGGCTTCCATGTACCAGTTTGTTTTTCGCTATCTTCGTCTTCATGGGCATTAAGATCTCTCATAATTTTGTTGATTGCGAGCAAATTATCGGCATGTAGAGTGTCATTGTGTGTCCAATCAGAGCACTCCTTAGTAGAGCCTCGCTCACGACATTTGAGCGATATGGCAATTCCCTCCATTGTCTTTGATAACTGAGAAGTGTACAGCATTTCATGTATGGTTGTTGCGCATTCCGACAAGATGGGAGACTGTGCGGCCGCTAAGGAATCCAGTATTTGTATAATGACACTCGCGCACGACTCTCGAAGCCAGCCTTTACTCATAGCCAGCTCATATAGTAGCACCAGTACCGGGGTAATGTCTTCCATGGTCGTCTCCATTCGAGTCAAGAGCCCCGACGTGCATAGTGCTTGTAGTCCGAAAAGACGTCCGAATTGACAGTCCCGCGTCTCTTGTCCTTTGATGTTGCCGCTGGGGATAGTTGCCTTTTCCACGGCAGTGAGGACGAGTGTGATATCAATTTTAGGTAGTGCTCTGAGCAATTCCGACAAGGCCGCGGAGAAGCCCAGACGAGCAGCCTCTCGATTGGAGGCCAGCCCACGCACGAGACGCGTAAAAGTGTAGTGAGCTTCATCGCCATAGTGTTCCTTCAAATCATCCAGTGTCGTGACAGGCTCTATCGATATCTCCTCCAGCTTGAGTATTGAGAAGATTCGGACTGTGGCCTCCAGGCGCTTTTGTGCATCATGGTTGCGCAAGTAGTCGAATTGCTCGAGCAGCGACATCAAGCTCGAACTGCTCACCGCGAGCACAGTAGAGGCGATACTGACAAGAACCTACTCACTAACCCAACATTGTTGACGAGCAGCATATGCATGTATAGGTACGTACGTAGCGCAAGAAGTCGAGATGCACAAGAAACAAAAAAGTTGTAACGGGAGATCGACGCTACCCGAAAAATGGCGCAGCTGGCAACCTTGGAACTTGAAAGGTTTTCACACCTTCCTGAACTACATATGCATTCATGTACGGACAACTGGAAAGGACTGACGCGATGAGCTGAGAAGTCTGCGCAGGCTTGGCTTTTCGTTTATATGTACAAATTATTGTGTCATCAATACAGTGCTGTCACTAGACAAGCGAACAGTCCAAGTTGGGGACATTGGACGTCCATGAGCATAGAAAGTGCTAGTCCTTGAGTTGCGTGTATGCTTTCAGGAGGGCCTTTCCGCCGCGCCCCATGATGTCCTCACCCTCCAACTCAATGGCACCGATAAAGTCCTTCAATGTAATCAAATTGCCGTGCTCCTCGCTCCCACTTTTAAAGACGTTTGGCTGAATGCCATTTGCTGCCTGGACCGTGTTCCTCCTTGGTAATTGAGAAGTATTCGGTGAGCCAGTCATCCAGGAATACTTCTTCCCGCCAGATTGGTTGAGCATCATCTGCGCCGTCGCATTGGCATTGCGCGCTATCGCTTGCTCCGTCAGAGTTTTAGCCATGCCAGGCTTCTTCTTCGACGCCAAAGTCGCATCTTCAGCTTCCCGGCGCTTCGTTTCCTCCTCTAGTCGACGTGCTGCCGCGATTGTACGACGTCGTTCCTCGTCCTGAGCTTCTATCAGACTGATGCCTTTCAGGATACGTCCGACATCATCGATGGGACGGCCATTCACAGGAGGTGGTGCGCATCTGTGCTTGGCTAGCACGATCATCTGTCCGAGCAGTCCGCTCAGACGATCCTTCGTGGCCAGGCTCATCAGACTATAGACCTCAGGATCGAACTTTTGCAAGCCGGATTCAGCAAGCTTGCGATTGATGAGATACTCCAGGGCTCCATAGTGGAGGAAGTCTGATTTGCGAGCCCGATCGCCACTTGTTTGCTGTTGCTGCTGAGGCTGTTGTGATTGTTGCTGCGAAGCCACAGTATTTCGAGGCAACTCGAAAGATGTCATGTTGCGCTCTTCGTCTTGCAAATTAATGCCAGCACCACCAAAGACATCGTTCGGATCTCCTTCATCCAGTCCGTCATCCTTTTTCTTGAGCATTGAGCCCGGGGGTCCCATCGCACTTGGGGGCCCCATTAAGCCAGGCGTGGTCGGCCCGTCCATTTTGGTCCTCTTGGCGCCCGAGGATAGAACATCCTCAGATGACCTCTTGACTTGTAGATTCAATGCGACGTTCTGAGCGGTCGCCGATGGACTGCCGACGATGGGCGAGGATTGACCTTGTGATATTGTCGCTGGTAGACTTGGGCCGGGGGATGGATATGGTGACTGTTGCGGCAGGTTTGAGTTATTCTGACTCGTGGGAGCAGAAGGCACTATCGGATATTGACTCATGTGTGCGTAGGTGGTCTGAGGCTTAACAGCATCTGTCTGATTGCTTCCAGGCTCCGTGGAACTCATGCCAGTGACGCCGTTCTGTGTCGTGTTTCGTAAAGTGCTTGGCTGATCTGCATTGGCGACGAGAGGAGACAAGACAGGAGTGGTTGTCGCAAGCGGAGGCAGCGCCGCCTGACCAGTCTTAGGAGATTGCGCGACAGCTGAATCGGCATCGCTCATCCTTTGTAGATGGACAACGAAGCAGAATTGAACAGGAGGTCGGCCTTTCAGTAGATTGGTCACCTCTGGCCAAAGAATGACATCTTCGTGACTGGCTGCAGGAAGAAGCCTCAACAACTACAGGAAGACCAGCTCAGTAATGCATAATCTGAGTCAGTGAGCACTGCTAAGAAGACCGGATCCTTCGCACCAGCCAAAGAAGCATCGCCGAGCGTCTCGAAAATGAGTCCTGGGAACCTTGGAAAGCGACGCATTTCCTCGCGCTTGGCAAATCTGGCGGATATACGAGCTGTACGAACTTCTTGGGGCTCCTCTCTTCTTTTGTTGTGATTATCGTTTTCGTGTTCACGTCCAGCGGCGCTTGTCTCGTCGTGTCTGTGGTGATATGGACGCGCTCTCGGTCAAGTTGTGCTGCTAGCCGCTCTCATGCTACGAGCGCATCTGTTCTGTCCTGCGCTTCTGCTCGTGACACTATTGTGAGCCATCAGACAAGGGGCTGCGAGCGTCCATAGAGTCATCGCAGTTGGCGAGACGATACAATATGAGGATCGAATCTTTGGTCATCGATGGATTCAAATCCTATGCGGTGCGCACAGAGGTCTTCTTCGACGCGACATTCACAGCCATAACAGGGCTAAATGGTTCTGGGAAATCCAATATCCTGGACAGCATCTGTTTTGTGCTTGGCATCACGAACATGACTACACTACGAGCACAAAATTTACAAGATCTTATCTATAAGAGAGGTCAAGCTGGAGTGACGAAAGCCAGTGTAACAATAGTCTTTGCGAACGACAACAAAGACACCGCGCCAGTGGGGTTTTCTCCACAGGACTTCCCAACCATATCAGTTACACGACAAATTGTGATGGGAGGCACATCAAAATATCTAATCAATGGACATCGTGCCCAACAACAAACCGTGCAGAATCTTTTCCAATCTGTACAACTGAACATAAATAATCCGAACTTTTTGATCATGCAGGGCAAGATAACCAAGGTGCTCAATATGAAGCCACTGGAAATTCTTTCGATGATTGAAGAGGCTGCAGGGACCAGGATGTTCGAAGAACGGAAAGAGAAGGCGATCAAGAACATTGCAAAGAAGGAAGCAAAGGTACAGGAGATCAACACTTTGCTGGCTGAAGAAGTAGAGCCCAAATTGGAAAAATTGCGTACCGAAAAGCGAGCTTGGCTTGAATTTCAGCAACTACAATCCGAGCTTGAACGAGCTACAAAACTTGTGGTCGCTCACGATTATACTCGTCTCAACGAAAGATTATCTCGCGCCGCAAGCGATCTGCAGACCAAGAAGGAAAGAGTCGCACACTTGGATCATGCACAAGCGATCTCCAAGCAACAAATCATGAAGCTTGGACAAGACATCGAACACATAAATGCTCGGCGAGAGAAGGAAATGCGAAAAGGTGGAAACTTCGCAAAATTGGAAGCCAGTGCCAAGAAATTATCTCACGATCTGGTGAGAATGACAACAAATTTGGAGCTCAAAGAAACTTCGACAAAAGATGATCTCAAGCGACAACAGACTCTCGAAAAAGGTTTAGAAGAGCTGCGGTGTCAAGTGACTGAGAAACAATCTGCACACGATATAGCCGAGAAGTCGTACAGCTCGTTGAAATTGTCTTTCGATGCCATGAACAAGGACTTTACTCAGAAGGAAGAATTGTTGCAGACTTTGTCAACTGGATTCTCTTCCAAGGCGGGTCAGGACAGCGGATATCTTGATCTGCTTGCTGAAGCCCAGGCACGAGTAACGCAAGCTCACACAGTACAAGAACAAGCAAAGCTCAAGATCAGCCATTATGAGCAGCGGCTGAAAGAAGAGGAGCCTCGCGCGAAGAAAGCACAGGCTCAGAATCACAAATTATTGCATGAGCTCGACAGCCTCCGAGATGTCATTCACCGGCATGAGCAGAAGTTGCAAGCACTCGGTCATGATGAGAATGCGTACAAGTCGGCTCTAGCAGAGCAAACACGTCTCAGGAGTCTCGAACATGAACACACCGAAAAGGTTGAGAGTCTCCGCAGAAAGGTGGCAAACATTGACTTTTCATACTCTGATCCAACTCCAGACTTTGACCGCAATCAAGTCAAAGGTCTGGTTGCCCAGCTCTTCACACTCGAGGAGAAGAACTTTTCTTCTGCTACAGCCCTGGAGATCTGCGCTGGTGGTAGACTCTACAATGTCGTGGTCGAGAACGAGAAGGTCGGCTCGCTCTTGCTTTCGCACGGAAAATTGAGGAAACGAGTGACCATCATCCCCTTGAATAAGATTTCTGCTACTCGGGCCGCAGCCGAGCGAATCGGAGCCGCACAGTCATTAGCGCCTGGCAAAGTCAACTTGGCGCTTTCTCTGGTCGGATTTGATGAGGAGGTCACTGCAGCCATGGAGTACGTCTTCGGCAATACTCTTATCTGTGCAGATTCGGAGACAGCAAAGAAAGTGACCTTCGACAAGTCTGTCCGGATGCACAGCGTGACTATGGACGGCGATGTGTATGACCCCTCTGGAACATTGAGTGGAGGATCGAAACCCAACAGCTCTGGCGTTCTGGTTATTCTACAACAGCTAAATAGAGCGCAACAAGCTTTGGATGAATGCCGTACTCAACTAAAAGCACTTCAAGATCGTCTCCAGCGGGACTCCAGAAAAATTCAAGAAGCACAGAAATTGCAGCAAGATCTTGACCTGAAGCGCCACGAGGTCAGTGTGACTGAACAGCAGATTAGTAACAATTCCGACTCAAGGACCTTGCAAGAAATTCGTGATATGCAGGCTGAAATCTTGAGCTTGAAGGAATCAGCAAAAGTCGCTAAGCTTGAGCAAGAGAAAGCTAAAATCGATGTCAAGACGATAGACAAGGACATGAAGGAATTCAAGTCGAATAAAGATGGCAAATTAGCGACGCTGCAGAAAGATGTGGACAAGTTACGTGCGATCGTTACTCAACAGGGACAAACGGTCAAGACCGCTCAAAAGGATCTGCAGCTTCTGACTTTGGAAGTAGAGCAGTTGTCGGCAGAAGTTTCCACAAGTGTAGAACAATTGCAGGAGCTGGTTGAAGCTATAGACACTCAAAAATCAGAAATCTCTGGTCTCAAGAAAGATCACGATGCGACCAAAGATGAGTACGATCAGATTGAAGCACAGCTTGCGGATCAGAGAGCCCAACTTACTACCTTCGACGATGAACTCAAGGCACTCGAGACGGCATCACGAGAAAAGTCAAATCAAATCGCACAATCCAACCTCGAGAGTCAGAAATTGAGTCACGAAATCGAACGATTCGCAAAAGAGACTCAAGCGGCCGAGCAGAGTTTGCAGTCAATGCTTAAAGAGCATGAGTGGATCACAGACGCCTTGTCGGACTTTGGCAAACCCAATTCCATCTACGATTACTCGCGCCACAACATGTCAGATATCAAGGCGAGCTTGAAATCCTTGAGTGAGAAATACGCATCACTCAAGAAGAGAGTCAATGCCAAAGTGATGAACATGATTGACGGAGTCGAGAAGAAAGAGCTCGCACTCAAGACTATGGTTCGCACGATCCACAAGGACAAAACAAAGATTGAGGAGACAATTATGACACTAGAAGAATACAAGATTGAAGCTCTGGACAAAACGTGGAAAAAAGTTACCGTGGACTTTGGTAACATATTCGGAGAACTTCTCCCGGGCAATACTGCCAAGTTGGTGCCACTCGAAGGCAAAGAGGTCACACATGGACTGGAGGTCAAGGTTTGTCTTGGCAAGGTGTGGAAGCAGTCCTTGACGGAATTGTCCGGCGGTCAGCGATCACTGATTGCCTTGTCCTTGATCATGTCGCTGCTGCAGTATAAACCGGCCCCAATGTATATTCTGGATGAGGTGGATGCGGCACTGGACCCTTCGCACACACAAAATATTGGACGCTTGATCAAGACGAGATTCAAGGGCAGTCAATTCGTGGTCGTCTCCCTCAAGGACGGCATGTTTACGAATGCCAACAGAATCTTCCGTACCAAATTCGTTGACAACACGAGTGTGGTCTTCACCTCGTAGTGAACCACAGACGAAGCATGTATATAGAATCAGACAGTCCAAATTAGCACGAGCGTAGTCAGGGACGGGATGCAAACATGTGCCATATTCCTACTACTGGAGTTTGAAATTGATGTGTTCGTGTGATACTTTGAATTGGACACTAAAGTAGGGGATGCATTTGTCGTGTGCCGAAATAGTACGAATTCGATTATCGTTGCACTAATGCAAACCCTTCCACGCGATTCCCAAGATTATTACGAGCGGGTGATTGCAACTTCGTCTCAATTCTCGACGTACTTTCCTCGGATATCCTTCCACTGCTTTCCGGCGTTGACGCGGTCCCATATCGACGTCGTCAGCATATCGAATGAACTAAAAGCAAGTCAGATCATCACTTTTCCATGACCAAGTATGTCCAGCCTTTGTAAACGGCATGATTATCGTCGAAATCGCCAAGCAAAGGTCCGCCGTGATTATCAACAACTTACATTTTGAAGACGAAGCCAGTAGCAAAGACTGCGCCGACGAAGACTGAGTTGCGCTTGAAAACAGTGTTGTAAACAGCGCTCGAAAGCTATTTTCAAGTCAGCCCAACCATACAGCGACATATCGATATACGTACTCCTGCCATTTTGATGTTGTTACTTTATCACTCCACAAGAAGAGAAGAAGTAGCGACCTCAGCAGCTCTGATGACTTTGACCAGACTTGCAATCCTCAGAGCGTGGTTACCTTTGCTCGAGCATTCAATCGAGCCTAGGTGAGCCTCTCTCTTCAATCTGAATTTCATATAATTCCGAGAGCCATAAGTGTCGTCCCGAGGAAACCGAGCAATTGGTGGCTGAAGCAGGCGGCCGACGAATATGGCAATCTCATGATGCCCGACATCATTATATATTTCGGCAAGGCGATTAGGCAAAACACTTTAACATACCTGTATCCTGACATTTACTTCCGCGCAATCGTGCTGAGCAGTATAACAGACTCCGTGGTCAATCAAGCGTTTAGTCTCAATCATGCAGAGAGCACAAGAAGCCACGGGCCCGTCGAGACCGACACATACAATCACAGTTTCTGCCCCGGAGTCGCCATTGTCAGCTCAAGCAGGCACACTGCGGCTTCAGGGTCAGCACTCACATAATCGACGGGTGGCATGGACACAAAATACAGTGGACAACGAGAAACTGGGTCGGAAATCGTCCAAGATTTGCTGCATCTACCATAAACCCAAGAAATTCGACGAATCGAGTTCCGAATCGAGCAGCAGCAGTTCGAGCGATAGCGACGATACCGGCGACGAGCACGATTCTGCGGCTGAGAGGGAACTCAAGCGCAAGATACAGGCCAAGAAACGGGCGAAAACTTCGGGCGCCGCCGCGCATCACGGCAGTGATCATGATGAGGAAGACTCGTGCTGCGAGCATGCGCATGATACGGCGAGTCATGGTGGCTCAAGTAGTGATGAGAAACATGGTGCGGTCGAGCAGCCTGTACGACGCAATGCTTATGAGACGGGATATAAATGAGTTCATCATTGCGGAAGTTGCGACACGACTCTGTAAAGTTCGCTGTCGGGGATCTTTCCCTGCCATTTTAGATCATCTGGCATGATCACATCGCGAGAGCTGTTGTGTTCAATATCCGGAAGCAATCTATTCTCCGGCAATCTTGAGATCCTCGACACCTGGATCGAGCCCAGCACAACATGAGGCCACCAGGCTTCGTCAGTCAAGGTCTTCTTGTGAACATACGAGGCGTGGCATCCGTACGTACCTGGGTCTTTCTACTTGCCGATCCTACGATTTCTGCGCACAACACATCTCGGCAAGAATGTGGCAATGTAAAAAGCATCAGGTGTGTGATTACTTCGCGATCGCGCGACTGGAAAAGTAGAAAAGTCATCTGCCACGATTATGATGATCCTTCTCGCATGACAAGCGCGCAAGTTTCATACAGCAAGTCGGGAAACGGACATCATATGTCCTCTAGCTTGCTGTGCCATTGTTGGCCTGTCTAGGTATTGGAATCATGTTTGATTGAACTTTTGACATGAATCATCAGTGGGCTTCAGATCTGTTCTATAAGAAGTTCATAGTTGTGATCTGCTGCAAGTGCATTTCCTTGATGCATATTCAAGTCTATATGTGTGTTGACATTGCTCCACCTCCCATGATCCTATCATAGCAAGGATAGAGCGCGATGGCAGTCATGACGATCTATACACATCAGATTGTACAGGTGACACCTTTAGTACAATATCATCAAATGACGACATGCGCTAGTTTGTGGCAGGACGAACTGCCGGTTCCCCACCATTTCCCCAATGACGGTTCCCCGGCACTCCCGCATCTGCCGGCGCGATAGACACCAACTAGTGCTCGATCGTCGTTAGTGAAATACCATTTGCAGCCAGTGTACTGTCCTCAAGGTAATATCAAAGTTTAATAACAGTAAACTACTTCACAAAACATTGCAATATGCCTCGCGTGCAAGTGACGAAACCGTACGAAACTCTGACGCTCGAGGGCGCCAGACGGGCGACGCAGGCGTGTGAGAAAAAGGCACTGGAGATTGGCGTGCCGATGAACATTGCCATTGTCGATGCCACTTTGAATTTGCTCCAATTCACGAGGTACGCTCGAATGCTTCCATGATGGAAAAGAAGAGAAGGCTCACGAATTTTGTCTAGGATGACTGATGCCAAGTTGACGTCGATCGGCATCTCGATGGACAAGGCCTTCACCGCGGCCGGTCACAAGATTGGCACGCACCTGTACAAGGACGCAGTCTGGCCCGGTGGAGCGGCGTACGGCATCAACAACTCGAACGGAGGCAGGTTCTCCACCATTGGGGGAGGATTGCCGGTCAAGAACGCGCAGGGCCAGGTCGTGGGTGCTATTGGGTGTTCGACGGGCACACCGGCACAGGATCAGGAGGTCGCGCAGGCAGGTCTGGATGCCCTGAACGAGTACCTGATGAACACGTTCTACCAGAGCTCGAAATTGTAGATTTCTCCGCACTATATAGCACAAAATTGTACACGTCACGAAGAGAAAGGTACATGACCTGGAGGTTGGCCTTCAGGTCCATGATTTGTACCAATGACACGAGGCTACATGTATCTGCTCGAAAGCACGTGAGAGCACGAGGACATGAACGGATCGACAAGCAGACAACAGCCTCGGAATCCTGAAGCTCATGCATTATACAGACCTCTGGCCAGGATCTTGTTGGGGGAGAAGGCAGGCGTCTAATGGCCAGCTGACATGTGAGTGCGCTCTGCACCAGTAGCTGAAGTCGGCAGACCTGGGAAGAGGATAAGCTCTATAGCGCCACGAGACAAATATCTGTCCAGTTTAGAGCGTCTGACATCTCAAAGTGCATCGCTGTCCTCCACAAGCAGGGGGAGACAGGGTGCTTTCTACCAGCATGAGGCTCCCTCAGCCCAGCGCTGACAAGACAAGATCTGTCATTTCCCCGCTCTCCAGATGAGGAGCGCGCTCCCGCAGCCTCCGTCTGACTTGACCACCTGCAAGTTGTCTGAGCCTACCTACCTATAGGTAGCTGAGCGTCAAGCTCCCGCGGTCTCCTTTTCCGCTGGGGGATCGCCCAGCAGCAGCACAAATCGGCTGCGCTCCCCTGCCGCTCCAACCCTCCCTCATTCGTCATAATCGTTCCGTAGGTACACAGTGCAGCAAATCCTACACACACACCAGTCTAGCACTCACACCGTCCGTCCAAACTCTTATTTCACGCAACGCTCTTCGCCGCACTTTGTAAGCGCAACGAATCATCGTCATGTCGCAATTCAGATATTCCATTGGTATGTTCTCGCCTGTACAACAATAACATTCACGACGCTCGTGCTGACCATGATTCAGAAACTAATGATCCTGTGCCGGAAGGTCATGGCAAGATCAGGCGCTCCATTCATAGCGCTAATGGTTTGCTCACCCAGCCTCATCCTGATATTCACACAGTCTACGATATCGTGCAATATTCGGCAAAGACCTTTGGCACAAAGCGAGCCATGGGTTACCGTAAGCTCATCAAGGAGCATGTCGAGGAGAAGCAAGTCACGAAGAAGGTGGACGGCAAGGAAACGCAAGTGCCAAAGAAGTGGACATATTTCGAATATGGTCCATATGAATACATCAACTTTGTAGAGCTTAAGGATGCGACGCTGCGACTGGGAGCTGGTCTGCGTCACCTTGGCATGAACAAGGGTGACAAACTCGAAATATTTGCCGGCACGAGCATGTTCTGGATGCTCATGGCACAAGGAGCAAACACGCAGTCTATGCCCATCGTTACCGCCTACGACACTCTGGGAGAGTCCGGACTCCATCATTCTCTGGAGGAGTCCGGAGCAAAGGCGATCTTCACCGATGCATACCTGCTGCCACAACTCGTAAAGGCACTCAAGGATACAAAGATTCAGTATGTCATCTACAATGGTGATGCGAAGAGCGCAGACGTACAAAAGTTGCAGAGTGCCTTCAATGGCATCAAGATCATCTCGTACGAGGATCTCGAGTCTGCAGGTCGAGAACATCCAACCGAGCCAGTACCTCCGAGTGCAGACGACCTCTGTTGTATCATGTATACCTCGGGCTCGACTGGTGCGCCAAAGGGAGTACTCATCACCCATCGAAACATTATCGCCGCCATTGCTGGGGTCGACAAGGCAGTCAACCACTTCATCAACCACAAGGACGATCTCATTGCCTTCCTCCCACTTGCACACATTCTCGAATTTGTCTTTGAGACCATCACCTTGTACTGGGGAGGATGTCTCGGGTATGCTACGGTCAAGACACTAACGGACACGAATATGCGAAATTGCAAGGGCGACTTGGCAGAGTTTAAGCCTACCATTATGGTCGGTGTGCCCGCCGTTTGGGAGATGGTACGAAAAGGAATTGTCACCAAGATTGGACAAGCACCGTTCGTAGCTCAGAAATTGTTCTGGGGTGCACTTTCTGCCAAAGGATTCCTCTCTGCACTCCGCTTACCTGGCGGCAGCATTCTGGACGCAGTCGTCTTCAAGAAGATCAAGGCTGCCACCGGAGGTCGACTTCGATACACCCTGAATGGTGGTGCACCTTTGGCAAAGGACACTCAAGAGTTCCTGACTAAAGTGATGTGTCCGGTCTTGATGGGCTACGGCTTGACTGAGACGACAGCGACCTGTGCCGTGCTCGGACCCGAACAGTGGGTGTCTGGCGCTGCTGGTGCTCCACTTGCATGTGTAGATGTCAAGCTTGTCTCTGTACCTGATGCAGGTTATGATGCGACGACCAAACCATATCAAGGTGAAGTCTGGCTACGAGGAGACTCCATCACATCAGGTTACTTTAACCGTGACAAGGAGAATAAGGAGGCTTTCGAAGATGGATGGTTCAAGACTGGTGATATCGGTCAATGGGACCCGAATGGTCTGATTCTCATCATTGATCGATTGAAGAACTTGGTAAAGACCAAGAATGGAGAATACATTGCCATCGAGAAGCTCGAGTCACAATACCGAACTTGCGAATTGGCATCTAATGTCTGCGTCTATGCAGACCAGCAGCAAGTGAAGCCCGTGTGTTTGGTCGTGGTCAACGAGAGCGCCTTGAAGGCATTTGCAAAAGAAAAGGGCATTCTGGGCGACTCTCAGGACGCCGAGGATCTATGCAAGGACAAGAAGGTGCAGGAGGCCGTACATACGAGGATGTTGGAGGTGGGCAAGAAGGGCGGTCTCAGTGGCATCGAGCTCGTGTCGGCGGTGGTCCTGATTGACCAGGAATTCACGCCCCAGAATGGGCTCGTCACTTCTGCGCAAAAGCTGAACCGCAAGAAGATTCAGGAGACGTTCCAGAAGCAGATTGATCAAGCGTACAAGGACGCCGAGTAAGTGATGACCATAAGATTAGTTGCGATCGTGCTAGCGTGCTTTATGTGGCCAATCTTTTCATGACATATGATTTCATAGTAATAAATACCTGAAGAAACGAAGACTGCTACTTCCCCGGCACCTGATGTCTATGCGCCGCCTCGCTGAAATGCTAGAATACCCAGTCACTTTGAGTTACCCTCTACTGCGCGCGGAACCTCACTTGCCGCCGGACGAGTCGAGGCTTTCGATTTCATGGGTAAAGGCACGCACGAGGGCGGCTCCCGTGGTCATGCCTTTGGTGACAATCAGACACCTTCTGTCCAATTTACGGGCGAGGAATCGCACGCCGGCCAGTTCAGTGGCACAACATCCCCCGAGAAAGACCACCACCACCATCAAGCCTCGTCCTCCCGCTGACTGTATCGCGTCCTTGCGATCACCATGATTGACGGGTTTGGAATCGATGGTCGCTCCCTTGAGGTTCTTTAAGAGTGTTTCAAACTGTCGACTTCCGGCGGTGCCGTTGGAGGTGGTAGTGGTAGCAGTAGTGCCGAGAGTGCCGCCGCTCAAGACTTTCAGGGCGGACGATTCGGTATTCATGGCGTATCGAGTCGGGTCGAGGAATCCTTCGAGGATGCGGAGGTTGAGGGGTGCGTACCCGGAATAGAGGTACGCTACGTCGTCGTCCTGGTCATTTCCGGCCGATATGTTAGGGTCGGCATCAGGGACGTCCGGAGTGAGTTGCCAGGTGCGTGAGAATCCGGTCCATGATCCGCGGGCGCGATCGGTGGTGGGCGATTTAGGGATGAAGAGGCCCGCGGCGGCGAGACGGTGCATGGTGGGCAAGTGCGTGATGCCGTGGGCTTGTACGAGTTTTTGGATAAAGGCGTCGTGGTCGCGTGGTCGGAGACCGTTGTGGATGAGTGACCAGAGACAGAGGAGGCGTAAGGGGATGGCGAGGGGGACTTGGGCATTGGCGAGCAGGGACTCGATTTGCGTTGCGATTTCGGGTTCCGGGAAGCCGCCGTAGAGGGACTGCTCGACCTCGAGTGTTTGCCGGAATAGAGGGGACTTTGTCTTGGCCAGCAAGAGTTCTGTCAGTTCAATGTGGACTTTTAGTTGTCGCTGCGAGGACTGCAAGTTCGGGATGCGAGAGACGAATTGTTTCAGTTGCGTCGTCGTCTTCATCGCGTGCCGCGAGTCGAGTTCCGAGGACAGGGTGCTGGCCGTCTCGCTCAACTTGGGGCCGACATTGGCAAAATTTTCCGCGCGGATAGTGGTGAAGATGGCGTCTGATGGGCCCAGTGTGATTTTGCGTTCTTGCGAGGTGATTTGCGTTGGGAGATCGAGGATCGATCCGGTGATGGGGTAAGTCTCGTACAGGAGACCTTCATAAGTGAGTTGTGTGAGCAGGGGCGTGATCAGGTCGGTGGCCCGGTCGAGGACGATACAGTCTCCAAAGAGGCCATCAGGTTCCAGTTCAATCTTGTCCTCGATGTGCAGATCTGCTTGTAGTTGTGCAAGGTTGTTCTCGAGAGTGGTTACGTTCGGGCCTTTGCCTCTCAACCTCGCGAATTGGCCATAGTCTTTCTGCAAGTCAATCAGTGTCCTTGCAATGTTGAAGAGCTCGGCGGGCGAGACGAGTGGACTCGAATAAGGCTCAACAGGGACATCAACTCGGATGATGTCTGGTTCCTCCTGAATCCTGATGATGGGCAGGACTTTAATGTCAATATCCGTGATGATGCCCTCGCGTTCCAGTATCTGGTCTGCCAGAACCGTCCTACGTGGCACCAGCAGGAGTGTGAATTCCTTGCCCTTGGACTGCTTCACTACCGACACGACATTTTCAATGGCATCCTGATCAGTCCTGGAGATGATCAACACCCTGGCGGGACCAGCCTCGACCGCGGCCGTCTGTGCCAGCCATTTGACAGTCTCGATGCCGTGGTCTTGAAGCTGGGAGAAGGAGGAGATGCTAGAGATTAGGACCGAAAGGGATTGGTCCAGGATCAGACTTTTCTTTCCCGGTATAGAGGCCAGGATCGAGAATAGCTTGGGACTCTCTGATTCCAGTTCTATGCTCATTGCGGCAAGTGTATGATGCTCCGGCCCAGCAAGCTTTCCGCAATTCAAGACACTCCTGCAATCATTAATAGTTTCGTATCAGGCGAACTGTGGCCTGGACAAGCTGCATATATATATCGTGTATGCATGTACAACTCTGCAGAGACAAGCGTGGGTGAAATGTGTGGAGACACCAAGTGAGGATCTCCTCGTATTCCCCGTACCACTGACGGCACGAGCCACTGATTTGATGCGCGCCTCGAATTTCAGTTTCGCGCGTTTGAGCGTTTCGTTGCAGCGGTTTACTTGGTGTAGATTTACTCTTGTCGGTAGCTACAGTGGTTGCGACCATATAGGAGCTGCTTCTCAAGTTTGCTGCTAGATGGTCCTGGCGACAAGCATCTCATCACGAGTTCCAGGAGTTTATGACCAATGAGAACAAGTATCGACCCATGCGAAAATATCTACAAAAGTCCTTGTAATTCGACCAAATTTGACTAGGAGTATCACGTTCGGCGCACGACCTTCATGATATCTCGCGGCTGGGTCCTCGCCATTGGTGTCCTCTTCCATCTCATATACTTGCGATCGATATTCGACATCTACTTCAAGAGTCCTGTGGTATCGGTTGAGGAACAACACGGCATTTTTCTGAATGACCCCACAATCCTGCATGAAGATGGTCATGCTCCTGCAGACCGCTTATTCCTTATCGTCGGTGACGGACTGAGGGCAGACAAACTGTTTGAGAATCCACACTTGGCGCCATTCTTACACGACAAGGCGTTGACGTCTGGCCGGTGGGGGATATCGCATACGCGCGTGCCAACAGAGTCCAGGCCTGGACATGTTGCTCTGATCGCAGGACTGTATGAGGATGTTAGCGCGGTGACTACTGGCTGGAAACTGAATCCCATCAACTTTGACTCCGTCTTCAACCAGTCGAGAAAGACATGGGCATGGGGTTCACCGGATATTCTGCCCATGTTTCGTGAAGGTGCTGCTGTAAAGGAGAATATCGTTTGTGAAATGTATGACTCGGAAGCAGAGGACTTTACTGCTGACAGCCACAAGCTCGATACTTGGGTATTTGAGCATGTCGATGCACTGTTTGCAAGAGCCAAGAGTGACAAAGCCCTGGCGAATGACCTCAGAGCACCCAAAACTGTATTCTTTTTACACTTATTGGGCTTGGACACGGCTGGTCATGCACACCGACCTTATTCCAAAGAGTACTTGACCAACATTGCAGTCGTCGATAAGGGTATATCCCAGCTCATGAAGACTCTCGAGAACTTTTGGACACCACAAGAACTTGATCGAACTACATTTCTCTTTACTGCTGATCATGGCATGAGTGACTGGGGTTCACACGGAGATGGTCATCCAAACAATACCAGGACACCATACATCACATGGGGAGCTGGCGTGCGTAAGCCATCTCTACATGATGCTTCTATCATGTCACCAAGCTTGACGATACATCACACGGCTCAAGAAAGCCTGGATTGGTCTGTCGAGCGAAATTCGAGAATCGATGTAGCACAGGCGGACTTGGCCGCATTCATGAGCTATATCGTCAACATTCCCTTCCCGAAGAACAACGTTGGTGTTGTGCCAACAGATTTACTTACTGCTGATGAACAAACTAAAGCAGTCGCAACTTTTCAAAATGCTAGACAAATTTATGCACAATATTCCTCGAAAGCAGAGCTCAAAGCTCGGAATTTGCACTACTCGAACATGATTCCCTACACGTTTGACAAAGACTACTATGATACAGGCCTAAACCTTATCCAGGATGGAGATTGGCATGGACTGTCAACCATGAGCGATTCATGGATTCTCGAATCATTAAAAGGCATGCGGTATCTACAGAAGTATGATTGGCTTTTCTTGAGGACCATCGTCTCCCTAGGTTATCTAGGATGGATGCTCTTTGTCCTGATATTTGTCATCAAGTCATACGTTGTGCCCTATGCAGATCACTACCAGGCACATGCGAAAGAAAAACAGATCGAGTTGCTGCTGGGCCAAAAGATCGTTCCCGGATCTACGACCAGGAATGCTAATGGGCATCCCACATATCTGCCGCCTCTTCAAGATATAGACGTTGCACCCGGATCACCAGCGGTAGACGCAATCTTCGCCACCCTGGCGGTCGGTCTTGCGGCCTACCTACTCGAGAAGAGCTCGCCGTTGAGCTACTATGCATACACAGCGTTTCCCGTCTTTTTCTGGTACAAGATAGTCCAAGAAGTTCCGCACCTCGTAAAGTTGTTGCGAAATGTCTCCTCGACTGCAAAAAGCGTTTGGCCGGCCACTGTGGGGCTTTCGGTCCTCGGAATCGGAATTATACAGGGCGTTGTGAATGCATATGGTAATCGTCGAATCATAAGCATCATGTGGCCCTTAGCATCAATCACACCATTTTTCTATACGCGTGCTGGAGGCTACTGGCAAAAGATTGCATGGGTCGTGCTCTGCACAATGATGAGTACCTTCACCTCGCTCCCAACGGTACAGACTGAGGACGTACGTTTCGTCGTTCTTGGCGGAGTACTAATGGTCTTGGTTGGATTGGTATACATTACACTCCGTGGAGGTAATTTTACACTGGGAGCGCAAGTCGGACTCGTGGCTGTGACGACAATCGTCACCAAGGAGTCGAGTCAGAGTCTGGCAAACAAGCAAGGACTTCCGCTCGGATGCCAAGTGCTAGGCTGGACCTGTTTGGTGTCGAGCTTATTACTGCCGCTATGCCATCGATTCGAGCGCAGGACGATCGCAACGATAAATTACCAACAACGTCTCATCATTCTCTTTTTGACATTTGCACCGACATTCATCATTCTCAGTGTGTCATACGAAGGCTTGTTCTATCTTACATTTTGGGCACTCTTGGTGACGTGGATGCATCTGGAGTCTGACATTTCGAAATCACTCGCACACGATTCTAAAGTGGTCCACACGACCTATGCGTCTCCCGAATCCGGCTACCGAGCTCTCCAATTCAGTGATGCCAGGGTCGCGCTCTACTTCTTCTTCCTCATCCAAGCAGCCTTCTTTGGCACCGGCAATATCGCGTCCGTCTCGTCCTTCAGTCTAGACTCGGTCTATCGACTCATCCCGATTTTCAGCCCTTTTGCAATGGGTCTACTATTATTGTACAAATTGCTCGTGCCGTTCGCAGTCATCAGCGCCACACTAGGACTTCTCAATCGAAAATTGAAGGTTGCACCATCGGCAATCTTCATGACTGTCTTGACATTTTGTGACGTTTTGACGTTGAATTTCTTCTGGATGGTGCGAGACGAGGGATCATGGTTGGAGATTGGGTCGAGTATCTCCGCATTTGTCATTGGAGGACTCTTGATTCTCTTTGTCATTTGCTTGGAAAAGGTGAGCGAATTGATGGTCGGAGACGTCACTATGTAGGCAAAGTATGCACTTGCAACACTATAGAAGATAGCTCGAAAAAAATGATAGATGAAGATAAAAAAGTATATTCAGCTGATACAATTTAAAGCCTTGATGCGGCGACGACGAGATTTCCCAGACCACCAATCATCTTTTCGGCATCACTTTCGATCCTGGAGAGGAGTTCCTGGCAGGTAGGAACGTCCTGGATGAGTCCGACACTGAGTCCTGCGGACCAGACGCCGCCATCGACGTCGCCAGTCTCGTAGACGGTCCGTCCCCGGGCGCCGGAGACGAGCGCCTGGACATCGCTAAACTTTGCGCCGCCCTGAACCTTCTTCTTTTCGGCCTCGATGGCGACGACCTCTTGTGCGACTTTATTCTTGTATATCCGTGCAGTGTTGCGGAACGACCGCAACATGAGGACGGTGTCGGTTTCTTGGGCGCGGCAGATTTCGGCCTTGATGTTGGCGTGGATGGGGGACTCGACGGTACACATGAATCGTGTGCCCATGTTGACTCCGCTAGCACCAAGGGACAGTGCGGCGACTAAGGATCGCGCGTCCGTCATGCCTCCGGAAGCGATGTACGGTACTTTGAGTGTCTGAGCGGCGCGCGCGAGGAGGATCAAGACGGTGACGTCGTCTTCGCCCGGGTGACCGGCGCACTCGAGGCCGTCGATGGAGAGACAATCCACGCCCAAACGTTCCGCAGACTTTGCGTGTCGTATAGAGGTGCACTTGTGAATCACGACCACGCCGGCGTCCTTCAATTGACGAATCACGGGGCCGGGATTATTGCCCGCCGTCTCGACCACCTTGATGCCTTCGTCAATGGCCACTTGCGCATAGGCAGGGTAATCCGGTGGTGTGATGGAGGGGAGGAGTGTAATGTTGACACCAAAAGGCCGCGAAGTCATCGTCTTGCACCGTCGAATCTCGCGACGCAGCGATTCCGGGTCGGGTTGCGTGAGTGCCGTCAATATTCCTAGTCCTCCCGCATTCGAGACGGCCGATGCCAGTTCGGCCACGCCAACCCATTGCATCCCTCCTTGCACCACCGGCACGCGAATCCCCAATGTCTCCGTCAACCACGTCTTGATTGCCATGCCGTCAATCAGTGTCTCTTTTACAGTAATTCGATGGATTTGATGAAGGGCGTATAAGAAGATATGAGCTGTTACAGGATGAACGATAGATATAAAAGGGACGAATACTGGTAGGAGCGCGCTGACGGTTCGGGCCGATTTGTTTCTGCGCAGCTGGAAGGTGAAAGCGTCTCCACATGTCAATTTCCCCACACTTTTCCATCTCGTCTTCCATCTCATCTCGTCGCTGTCCTTCATCTCTGGATTCTGTGTATATATATATACATATCGTTCTTGCATTGTCGTCGCATTCTTCACATCACCCTTTGCATTCATCTCGAATACTCAAGGTTGGTAAAAGTCATGACCTATACGGCGACCTGCTACTGCGAGGCGGTCCAATTATCCTTCGCAAGTCCATGCATAACCGATATAGGATACTTGACGAGCTAATAGTCAGTTACAGTCATTCGAGGCCGGCGATCGTCGCGTGACGACATTCACATGCCACTGCACGGACTGTCGCAAGATAACGGCCTCCATGTTCGCGACAAACTTTGTCCTCCCACAATCCTACGTGACCACCCTACGCGGCGGGGACATGTTGCAGCGCTACGTACGCACACGGGGAATCGCGTCGGGCAATCGGATCGATTCGCACTTTTGTCGCGGGTGCGGAACACTCATGTACCGCGTCACCTCGGCGTGGCCAGAGTACTGCGTCATGCGCGTCGGCACCGTCGACGATTTCAAGCTACATGAGACACTACTCAAGCCGTCCTTTGAGCAGTTTGTCAAGGACCGCGTCGGGTGGTGTCCCGCCGCCATCAATGTGAAACAGGTGTCTGGCAATAACTTTTCATTCTCTCGACGCTCACAGTCATCTGGTGGTGGTGGTGGTGGTGGTAGTGGCAGCAAGCTATAGTGCAGGTGCTCGTCATGTCACATAAAGCTACTGTATACTTGGCCGAGCATACATGAAACAACAGTAATCGTGCTATACCGTCATTTTGTGTATGGTACATGTGCAGGAAAATGCATATCTATATGGCCCATGTGGTTATGCCAAAGAGACCGCAGCACGTTTCGATGCCGGATCTCTAGTGTCTATAATTATATAAAGCTCTCTCGGTAGCATTGAAAATTGTACATTAAGATATATACTGTAAAGAGTATCTTAGAAGGCCAGACTCAATCATGCATCTGACCGCCGCCGCTCTCTTCTCACTCAGTGCCTTGCTGCAGCCGGCCACCGCGCTCTTCGTCTCTCGAGCACCGAAATTCGAGCGCTTCCCATCGTCGCTCTCGTGTCCAGTGGCACCGGGCAAAGTCGTCTTCATCAAGGACCAGGAATTCTACCGCGGGTTCCGACACAACGTACGCGCCGTGCCGGGCACCATCAGCGAGTTTTTTGCAGTCTCTGTCGCTCGCGGCACCGCAATCTCCATGAAGGTCGCTGTCGATGTCGGCGATGCAGGCAACGGACAGGACAGGGTCATCTATAATTCCGGCAGCGCCCATACCAGATTCGTGAGCTTGCCCGTCTTGACATCTGCTTGGGCCGACAACTGATATTTCCAGGGTCCTTGTGTCGCTCATGGAGACACCAGGTCTGAGTAGAGCACAATAGGTGTGCTTGACCATCAATGCCACAGCATCGCGGGTCCATTTCTATCAATTCTCACTTGACATTTTCAACCATCCTTCGTAGCAACAGGATACTTGACGCGGTGCCACGCATTCGCTAGATTGCCGCGAAAATTGTGAATGCCAGCATGCTGTTCAGGCTGCACATTGTACCCGATATCAACAGCTTTGACGACAAGTTCGCCACCAGCCTCAATCTCCGCACGACCAACTTCGTGTCGCCAGCGCTTCCATGCCCAACGCTGACTCCCCTGTGCATTATCCGGCAGCATCTTTGCCTGCTTCCAAGACTTGCCGCCATCGACGGAGATGTCGACGCGGGCAATGTCTCTGCCGCCACCGGCAAAAGCATATCCCGAGACAACAACATAGTCGTGTCCATCGATGCCCTCGCCCTTCACGACATATCTTTGTTCGATGTTGGTGATGGCAGAATTGACTGGCGTCTCTTGAATCGCAGGAGCCGCGTCCCAGTCAGCTGATTGTTGTGTCTCATTAGGTCCGAAGCTCTTGTAATCGCGTCTCTGCCACTGACTGTGACTCTCCTCGTCACTCACGACGAGCTTCGAAAGGAACTTGACACTTCGAGCTGCCACTACACCAGGCACGATCAGTCTCAACGGGCTGCCATGGTCTCGCGGAATAGGGTACCCGTTCATCATGGTAGCCAGGATCACATCACCTCGAGGATCGAGTGCTTTGTACAGAGGTATCGAGGCACCATATCCCTCGAGGCCGACGGCCTGGAGGTGCAGCTCACCTAAATTCTTCGTGCCACTGCTGACGCCGACCTGCCTCAATACATCAGATAGCAGAGGACCTGTGAAAGTAGCGGTCGATATAGCGCCAGTTGCCCATGGCAGACCACTGACTGGCGGCGATTCATTGTTCATGTGGGATCGTCGATTTCCGGAACACTGCAACGTAGCTGTTATGGTGCGCTGCTCAAGCTGATCCAAGGCCTCTAGTGAGAACTTTTTCTGCTCACCATCAAGTGTTTCCAGCACCAGATTATAGTTTGTTCGTTCCGAATCCGTCAGATTTGGCACCCAGAGATGGTTGCGGACATAAAAGAGTTCCGGAGTGGTGATGAACGACTTGAGTCCTTCTGCTGGTGTTTCTGCATTCCTTGGCTTTTGTGAATGTACAATCAGACGACGGTCTCTGTCTGGCTCTGCTTGAAAGGGGTCTGTGATGGCAATCGAAGGGACCTTGCCATCAACTAAATCTTGCGCATCAATCTCTCCAATCTTGTAAGATTCCAGAATATCCGTAACTTCTGGCTTGAGATGAATCGTAAAGATGTCCCAAAATGCATCAATACTACCACCAGCAGCATTGAGAATGACATTACCGCCCGGATGCGCAGGGATCCATTCCGTAATGTCGTAGACTGATGTACCCCTCGTCACCCATACATGCTTGTGGTCCGGACCATGGGCACGGACTTCGTCAAGTCTGAATGTCTTTACAGTTTCGTCGCTTGTGTGGCGAGTCTTGTTGTCCTCGATTTGTGGTGTCGCTGCAGGCCTAACATTGCTGGCAGCTTCGGTACGTAAGACCCTTGCATTCTGCGTATAGTACAGATAGAGCGCAAGGGCTGTTGTACCACCTGCCGTATATGTGACGAACTGCCGGGAAGATTTGGTAGTGTGACGAGCTTTTGAGGCGGTCAAAATCGTCCGACGTTGGCCAGCTGGGTGTAAGACTATCCTCGAGGCCAAAGTCCTGGCAGTAGACCACATGTATTGGACCTATCCTCCTCGAATGAGCGACTCAATCATGTCAATGTTGTCGTGCGAAAATGAATATATACTCGTGAATATAGCGCAATGGCTCCACTTGATCATGATGTCACTCGCCATTGCTGTCATCATCAAAGAAAGAAAAAAAGCTCCGCAAAGTCGCCACGAACTGAGCCACAGTTCGCTGTTCGGACAATTTTAAGACGCTTGTATTGCGAAGTCATCCTCAGTCATGGTCTTACTATAGCTATTAAGACTAAGATCCAGCCAGAATATGGAGCAATTCTTTAGAGAGTGCATGAATACATATTTGCCACTTTCGTTCAAGTCCATAATTATCAATAGTCCCCAGCATCATCCCGGAAACCTTTGTTCCAGTCCAATCTTGAACTCAGCACCAGTAGAGAGATCGTCTCCGTGCTGGCAATGTAATTCAGGTTGTCAAGCAGCACCTTGACAGTCCGCTCAAACGCCTTTTCATATTGGTCCAACTTTTCCTTCATGGTCGTGATGGTGGCAGCATCAATCTTGCCCTCGACGCGCTGCTTCCGCACATATCGCGCGTGCCGTCGCTTCGAGACACCGTTCGTCTGCGGTTGAGCAGTCGGTCGCGTCAGAGCCGTATCCGCCGCTTCCAAGTACCGCGAGAGTCGAAAACACCAGTGCGCATAGGCCTGACACATGGTCAGGATCTTGACGTAGAGACGCAAGAGACCTTGATTGGTCAACATGCATTCCTTCAAGCATGTATCCAGAAAGTCTTCGTGGTTCTGCATGAGTTCATCGACCGTGCTGACTTTGTCGAGGGTCGAGAGGAATTGGGAGAATCGGGGATCAATCACTTCATTCGTGCAGTAATACGTGATTTGAGCAACGAAGCCAGACATGCGCGCGCGAAGTGTCCAAGCACGCTGCTTCCAGGACTCAATGTCGCGCGACACAGACCGTTCTCGCCACATTGACATCTTGCTTACCTCCACCCAGGCATCATTGAGACTACTTTCCGTGTATCGCAGGGAAAACAAGTGCCTGAAAATGAGTTGGTAACGGAATATTGCTTTTCGATTGAGAACGAGTGAGAGTGGGAAGGGCACGGTATAGTCGAATTGAAAAGCATTGTAGCCTGAGATCTCCTTGAGATCACTCTCGGGAGTAGTGGCTACTGTTTCCGTCCATTTACCAGTCTTGGCAGACTCTTCATCGAGACCAGTCACACTATTGATGCGGCCCAGAAGGTCGAAAAGTCCCTCACGAGCAAGGTCAACCTTGATGTCATGATTGAATTTGTCGTTGCCAGCGATCGTCCCCGGAACATGAATATTGATGTCCAGCAGTGACTGCAGCTTTGAACGATTCAGGGATTTGTATGGTTTAGACAGCTCAGCTGCAGCATGGTGTTGAAATCCTGTGAAAAAGTCCGAGTTAGAGAGGAAGAAGTAGTACTTCATGCTGATCATTCGCAAGCCGAATTCGTGCTTCTTGAGCAATAAGGACAGTAGAGTGTTGTTTGCATGTGCATAGGCACGGTCGATATTCTCCAGGAAATCGTTGTCGTCAAAGGAGGTGGGTATGCTAGCATCAGACCCGCTCGTTATGTCTAAATCTGAGCATTCTCGCACAACATTCAAGTACTTTCCCGCGAGGAGTATCTTGTCCTTGATGTTCTCCAATTGCGTCGGCACATCAGTCTTGCGAATGGTGTACCTCTTGTCCCAGTACACACCGGTATAATCCTCCTTCAGTCCCTCTTTCCTGATGGAAGACTGTTCTCGAATGAGAAATTCGTCGTGCGTATCCTTGACCACGCCGTGGTGTATCCACATGTTGAGCATTGCCGTATAAGGGACAGATGCTTCTTTCAAGAGATGACTGAGGATCTTCTTAGCAATAGGATCACCAGACAACAATCGTAGCCGGATGGTGAGCAGTTCGAGCACTGCACCGCCCTTGATCTTCTTGTGAGAGCTTGAGATCGAAAGTCCTGCGCCTGACACGGTACCATTCTTAAGTTGTTCCAGGATATCCTCCATGTTGTCCTCGTTGAAGTCATCATTTCCGTCTTGTTCCTTGGGCAGGAAGTCTAAAACACAATCGTAAATGACCGCCAAAGATTGCGCTGTCGGCCGGACATAAAGACTCAGTGATTGAAGTGTAAAGTCGGGATTCGTGAGAAACTGATGTTCGAGCTGAGCCACCAGTACCAGATATTCTGATATCAAGGATCGGATCGAGGCTGACAAGGCATGATTGATGCTGCCATACTCCGAGCCGGCATGACGATTCGAAAAGAGAGTCACAGCAGCGTAATCGCGCGCCATTCGCAAGATTGATTGAGTCGAGTCTTTGAGTGCAGAGTCCAGCCCTGGCGCAATTTGATAGGTCGGGCCACGGAGTTGTTCCGAATCACTGGTCGACCTCTCGATTGTAATGTAGTGTCCAGGCATACCCATCATTATATAAAGTAGGTCTTCGATGATGAATGCTTCTTGCATCTCTATCGTCATTGCCGAGAATGGTGGAGCTTGACTGGATTGGCTCGCATTTTCAATCTCGAGAGATGGAGCCATAGGCGAAACGGCTGTCGCAGACAATTCCATGGTCGTTTTGACATCTACAGCCATCAGAGCATTATCCGGGTATCCGCATGATTTGCCTTACTCTTGTCTGCCCTTTGCGACGCGGTTGAATAGTGATTGGCAGACCCTGAAGAAGCAGCACTGGGACTGCGCCGATGTCGCTCCGACGTCGCTTCCTCTATACGTTCCGATCTCTCGCGGCGATGCTATCGCATGAGTCTCATCATTGAGTAAAACCCAAAAGACAGTCTACTTACACGTTCGTGCGCCCTGCTTGACACGACCGAGCTGGCCGATTGTTTACTTCTCAGATTTGACATGGCGGTATTCGTGTTGATGGTTGTCCTCGACGATGAGCGTTCGCCATCGAGTGCTTTTCTTCGCAATTCCCTGCCCGACTCGACCGACATGAGCGACAGAAGCCGCGAGACTCACCAATCTTTTGTCTGTTGTGTTGATGGAGATCTAAGTAGTGATGGTGGTGGTGAACGGGTTGAATTTTGGAGCCGCAGCAAAGGTGGACCGTCGCGTGAGCCGAAAGAGAGAAACAACTTTCAAGGCTTGAAGGGAAATTCACGGAGACGCGCTTTCCTGCGCCGGTTCATCCTCGGGGTACGCGCGCATTTAGAGTCTATACATTATGTTGCGCTATACATGGATATTCCGTTGTCTATTCCTCTATCATTCATCCTCAGTTGCTGTTGTGTGGTCCTCAGCGATATATCATGCTCCACATATATACCGGTATTATCAGGTTGTCGTTCTGCGTGCTCACGGCCTCCAACATGCCGGTAAGGACAACGGCGATGCAGAAGGATTGCCAGGGCATGTTCTGCCCCTGAGCATTCAGCATCTGAGCAACATAGCCGCCAAGCATCATCGCCAGGATGAATGCTGCCGTGCCTTCGGCAGATTTCTTCAGTGCGGGCCACTTGTTTCGCCCGAATTTCTTGCCAACGATCGATGCAGCCGCATCTCCAGCGCCTAGAGTCAGCACTCCAGCCAACATGGCAATATTTTGACTTCCGCCAGAGGTCGATGCAAAATCCTGTCGTGCGGTCAGTGTCAGCCAGACTGGTCCGGCGACTCCGAGTAAGAGGAATAGATGAGAGACCACCAAGTGCCCGACCGAGTCCCGATGATCCGTGAAGCCACTGAGAAATTTGTGTATTACTGGTCCAAAGGGCGGTAAAACAGTGATTCGTAAAACCTCCTCGAAGATGAACGCAGCGAAGGCCAGAGATAGAGCAAGATATGACAGGTCTGGCTCAAGATTCATGGTTGGTAGGAATAAGAGCACAATAAGGCCGTGGAAGAATTTGCGACGTCGATCGAGCGCCCGAGCTCGGCGAGCTTTAGTATCCTCTTCCTCGAAGAAAACATCATCATCATCTCCAGCGTGATGTAAATTGTTTTCCGTACTTTGTCGTAGCAACCTTCGAGCCGAGTCCGGTAGTCCAGAGATGCCACCAACTGGTTTGGAACCCCAAAAATAGACGACAACTATGACTCCAGAGGCACTGACCACGGCCCAGTAGAGTACAAGGACGATCCTTAATGGTCGCTCCAGCAGATACTGAATCGCAAAGAGAAAAGGCTCTAAACCAGTCTGGCGCATAAAAAGATATCGAACCAGGACTAGAATCATGACAGTGATGAGTATGTAGACGCGAATCGCATAGCCGTTATGCAGGGCAATGGTGTTTTTCGGCCGATGGTGAGGTCTGACCTTGGCAAGTTGCACATTGCGCTTCAGAGTAGGTATTGCCGGAAAAATGGCAATCAAAAGTCCGTAGAGAAACGTGAAGAGAAATGACTCCGTGACATGATTGAGATTCGTGGTTGAGCTCGAGAGATAGTGTATTGTGAAGGCTGTCAGTGCATGCGCCAAGAGATCAAGCTCAATCGTATTCAATGATCGCCCAACCAATTCTCGACCAAGCTTCAAGATCTGTAAGTGCAAGGTAGCGACATACATGTCCTCAGACAGCACATAGCCTAGCAGCTGTATGGTCAAGTCAGCCTGGGGCGTCCAATCCCCGACTGGTCTAAGGTACGGTAGGAAGGCATGCAAGTAAGACACCACCGTTATCTGCACATTTACCGGTAAGAGTCCACCCGTCGAGTTACTGCACTTTATCAGAGCGACAGATTGAGGAAGTAAGACGACATAGAGGAGGAGGCTCATCCATTGAGACCGAGCTTCGTAAGTGCAGACCATGACAAGCACCGCCAGACCGAGCACGAGCTGCCATTTGAGAGCTTCTCCAGCAAAGAGACTTTCGTGAATGGTGAAGACCGGAAATACTGTACTTGTCGCACTATTCGCGAAGGATGTATGTCGTAAGTTGATGGCAAGTATTAGTAGCCATTCCAGAACTTGGTAAATTCGAGTCGCATTGCTCGAGACAGTGCGGTTTTGACGTCGAGCACTACTCAAGGACATGAGCAGTAATTCGAGTTTCTGGCCACAGAGCAGGTTGTCGCAATGGATGGATGTTCACATATCATTGACTGAACAATCTTGAGGTGTCCTAGGGTATGACAAGATGTGCGTGACGTGCCCGACAACTGTAGTTGCATGTTGTACAAGAACAAGATTCGACAATGCCAAGCATCACAAATTCGTTTTGTGGTGGGTGATTCCAGTATATATATCATCATAGTGACCAGCGGGCTACTTGATCACGTCTCTTGATTGATTCCGCCCGATTGGCCTAATGGTTACGGCGTCGCTTTCCTACAGCGACACGCTGCACTCCGCAGGCGAAGATTGTGGGTTCGAGTCCCATGTCGGGTTCTTTTGCGCCCCATGCTTATTTTCGGAATCATCTTTTTCATGTGAGTACGAATAAGCGAGTTGCGCTCATCAAGAACTTGTCACTGAAGTAAGCATGGACAAGCAATAAAGTTCAGTGCCAAGATTTTGTGGTGGACGAAACACACGTATGTATATTTATTATTGGAAAGTTGGGCATCGATCCCATCATTCGCTATGCTGTGCTATTACAAAGATCTCGCCCCTCCTGACTCGCCATGGTAATTTTCGTCTGCATGACTCATTGATTGCGGTCTTGCGATATCTTGCCATTACTGACGACACCACCGGGTTGCTGTTGTTGTTGTTGTTGTTGTGGGTGCAAACCAGGTCCCGCACTGACGTTGACACCGGCCCCGGCACCAGCGCCGGTGGGCACGGAGAATCGATCCTCGAGGTCTTCGTAGTAGAGCTCAAAGACCTTCTTGACCCTTTCCCAGCGGCCAGAGTCCCAAAAGACATAGGTGCCGCGTTCCATCGTGTTTGTGCGTAATTGAGGCTCGATACCGGGCTCTTTAGTCAGCCAGAGTCCCACAGTCTTGTGGAAGCGCCAATTGCGGTGGGTGAGTTCTTGCGCCGCGAGTTCCTGCATCTTGTCCCGGGGCTGCGTGTAGAATATGTAGAATAGCGTTTCCTCGGCGAAATTGCCAATCTTGAGATCCGCGGGTGGCAAGACACCTTGCATGTCGTTTGTATAACAACTCGGCACGCGCCAGTGCGGTTCCGGTAATGGTGTGAGGTTTGGGCTATCGCTCCAGGGAGAACTCCACAGGCTGGACAAAAGTCGGTCGTCATCTGCAGCCAGTTTGAGTCCCAGATTGGTGAGGTCGCTGCCGAGCGCCAACATTGAAGTGTCCGTGTTGGACTGGCGGATGATTGGTAATAATCCTTTGATTGTGTACTTTTCGACTTCTGTCAGTGGCTCTTCATCCTGGATCGGTGCCACCTTTTTCGCCTTTTGTATGGTCTCTTGGGGTACTTGTACAGTATTGGTAGATAGTCCTGGGGCATGACTCGGCAGAGGTACGCTCAAGTCACCTCCTCGATCTCTGGTGTGCTGATGTATCGTCGCACTTCTCGGCGTCGGCGGTTCTTCGTGGTGATGTTGTGTGCCTGGAGGTCCCTCGGTCGTCGTTCCGCCAAGGGCAGGTGGACCATTCATCAAGGATAAGTTCGGCGGTGCATTTATGGCTCGGCCATATCGAGGGTCGTGTGAGCTCGCACTCCTAGCCTGACTTGCTTGTTGCTGCTGCTGGGGCTCCCTTTGCTGTCCATTCGATGATCCTGTCTGGCCTTGCTGATTCTGTGAGTTTGGCGTGTTGCGACCCAGTGTCATGGCACCGAGCAAGCTAGATCGATGTTGTTGTAGATTTGTGTTTGACAAGTTATTTGATGCGTGGGTATTATTCTGCAGACTGCTCGTCGTTCCTGGACCAGGCGCATAATTCGTTTGCGACCCAGCCTGTTGATTTATGGAAGGCATGCCTTTTACCTCAGACGACAGCATGCCTGGTAGTGACGGGAAATCATCAAAGGATGCATTGTCTGGCGCTGGTCCACCTCTCACGCCAGAGCTATTCGATATGGCAGCGTATGAGCCACTTCCCAATACAGAAGCGTCAGGCGTGCCCGATCCAAGCGCGGGAAAGTCGTCTTCGCGAAAAGATTGAGCAGCGCGTTGTGCCGATAGATGAGTGTCGCCTCGAGTGTCGTGCGGGAATGGTCCGGATGATGGCGGTCGCTGTAAGGGATTCGGAGGGAAATTTGAACTAGAAGTTGTCGGAGTAGTGTTTCCCCATGAAGGAGCGCCTGCAGGTCTTCCATTGGGTGCTCTACCCATCATTGAGTTCGACGATGCTCCAGCATTACCTCGCTGTGATTGTGGAGGCATCTGATTCGGATATCCCATCTGCCGTGAGGTCGGTCCTAATGTCTCTATCAGTCGTCTGGTCATAAGGTTATAGGTACAGCTGCTGTTGTCTGAGCTGCTGATATCTACTTACCCGACCGCGGTGGTTGAGACAATTGGAAACGGTCCATCGCAATCGATGTCTCGTCTCGAGCCCTAGTTGTTCCGACTCTACTATCTTGCCGAACGACTATCCTTTCGATCACGCAGTGTACGACTGTGAATAGCGCCTCGTGATTGAGTTGCTTCAAGTGTAGCACTCGACAAGAAGCATGAATCCACAGTCAAGCGAGCATCAGAAGTCAAGAATTCGCGTGTTCGCAACAAATTGTCGTATTTGTCGTATACAGGGCCATTACTACAAGTGGACTCCAACGAATTTGTTCCTTCTTGGAGTGGCCATGGACGAGCTCGAGCTCGAGTTGAATTGAGGCGACATAGATGATAGCAGCTTGCATTTGCCCGACTTGTGTAGACTCTGCAAAAAACACTCTTGAACATTCGGCATATATGTACTCGTATGTACGTAAGTTATCATCACGTAGAGACGTCACAACTTGCTGTCGACCCATCTGGTCGGCCTCTTTTCCTTAAACGACCTCAGACCTTCCTCGATATTCTCTCCGTGCTCGAGGCCACGGACCTCGGCGCTCTCATTGACGAGTTGCGTGCCTCGTTCGAGCGATCCGTGTTCGAGTGACATGAGCATGCCCATGCGTGAGACGATGATCGAGTCGGGCGAATTACTCGCTACCTTTTCGGCCCACTCGACAGCCTTTGCGACGACTTGGTCATGCTCGACCACGATGTTGACGATCCCCCACTCGTGTGCCTTTTGCGGCGAGATCGAGTCCCCCAACAACGCGAGCTCGCTCGCCCGCTGCAGTCCGATGAACCGCACGATGCGACCCAGCGCTCCCATCTTGGCAAACACGCCGCGCTTCACCTCCGGCAACCCAAATTCTGCCCGCGTCGACGCGACCACCAAGTCGCAATTCACCGCCATCTCCATGCCGCCCCCCAAGCACAACCCATTGATGGCCCCGATGATCGGTTTCTTGCCCACCCGCCGACTCATCCCGCCAAACCCACCGGAAATCTCTCCCCACGACGACCCGCCGTACCCTGGCTCATTACTCGATGGCTGTGACGACGGCAGACGCGTCGCGAGCCACTCCTTCAAGTCCGCACCCGCACAAAACGATTTGCCCGACCCAGTAATCACCGCACACCGCAACGCAGGCTCCTCGTCGTACCACCGCCAAATCGCACTCAAGGTCCGCTGCATCTCCATGTTGAGCATATTGTAGCCCCGCTGCATCGTCACCAGGAGTACACGCGGCGTCGGGAAACTTATCGCCAAGTCATTCGATGTTCGTGGCGGCGCCGTCCGTAAATTGCTCGGAGTCAATGTCGCTGAAGATACCATTGTTGGTCGTCGATGCCTTCCTTTCAACGTCGGTCTGTCTAGATATACTAGGATCATCTAAGCTGAACAAGGCGATATAGATAGTGGTGGGATGGACTGGCGGCAATTGCCTGCAAATCTCACGGACGAGATGCGGGGGTGGAAGTCTGGGAAAGTGGCTCGCAGTGGCGCTCGCCTCTCTCCTTGTGCTACTACAGCTAAAGTCTCACGAAAAGGATTTTCCAGTGTGCAACGCACAAATGACCAGAATCAAGCTTGGCAAAGAGATGAAGATGAACGGGGATTGAATTTCTGCTCTCCTAATATACATAGTCATGTCATGCTTGACGCGGACACTGGGTGGCATTATCCTTAATAATCGATAAATGATGACCCGAAATCATGCTTGACCACTGAACAAGTGCTATCTATACACAGGTGCTGGAGTCACTGTCTGGCCGGCATCAATTTTGAATTTGATGCAGCAAGGCCTGGTGACATCCGATGCAAATCATTGAAACTTTTTGTGATGCAGGGTATGTACGGACTGACGATACCGCATCTCGTGTCGTTAAATTGACCGTCTAGGTCTTTAGTCCTTCTTCTCCTCAGACTTTGGCTCCTCTGGCTTGGAGTCGGACGAGTTTTGCTCCTGCTGGGCCTTGTTCTTGTAGACCTGCTCGAACAACTTGAGTGAAGCATTCTGGACGGCGTCGGTCTTCTCCTTGAGCTCAGCGGCTGAAGCGGGTGAGTCTCCGGCCTGTGCCTTGGCAATGACTTCTCGAAGTTCGGTGATGGAAGTGCGAATCTTGTCAGCCTCAGTCTTGTCGATCTGTGCCTCAAAGTCCTTGAGCGACTGCTCAGTGTCGTTCATGACACTATCGGCACGGTTGGCAGCCTCGATCTGCTCCTTGCGCTCCTTGTCAGCTCCGGCATTGGCCTCGGCATCGTCAACCATCTTCTGGATCTCCGCCTCAGTGAGACCTGATGAAGCAGCAATGGTGATACTCTGATCTTTGTTGGTAGCCTTGTCCTTGGCGGCGACGTTTACAATTCCATCGGCATCAATGTCAAAGGTGACCTCAATTTGTGGCACACCTTTTGGTGCTGGTGGGATACCGACGAGCTGGAAGTTACCGAGCAGTTTGTTGTCTCGGCACAGCTCTCGCTCACCCTGGTAGACCTTGATCTCGACAGCGGTCTGACCAGATGCAGCGGTCGAGAAGGTCTGGGACTTTCGAGTAGGAATGGTGGTGTTTCGGTTGATGAGACGGGTGAAGACACCTCCTAGAGTTTCGATACCCATGGACAATGGAGTGACGTCGAGAAGGATAATGTCCTTGACTTCTCCAGAGAGTACACCACCCTGGATGGCAGCACCAATGGCGACAGCCTCATCTGGGTTGACTGACTTTGATGCGTCGCGGCCGAAAATTGAGCGACAGAACTCAGTGACCTTTGGCATTCTCGTCATTCCTCCAACAAGAATGACCTCCTGGATCTCCGACTTTGAGACCCCAGCATCCTTGAGAGCCTTCTCGCATGGGACGACGGTCTTCTTGATCATTGGCTCGACCAACTTCTCGAATTGTGACCTCGTAAGCTTGGTGTTGATGTGCTTTGGACCGGAGGCGTCCGCAGTAATGAATGGCAAGTTGATCTCGGTCTGGACAGTGGATGAAAGCTCAATCTTGGCCTTCTCGGCAGCCTCACGAATTCGCTGAATAGCCATTCGGTCCTTCGATAGGTCCATGTTCTCGTCCTTCTTGAATCGATCGACAATGTGTCGCACCAAGACAATGTCAAAGTCCTCACCTCCCAAGTGAGTGTCTCCGTTGGTCGACTTGACCTCAAATACACCCTTGTTGAGCTCCAGGATTGAGACATCGAAAGTACCACCACCAAGATCGTAGACAGCAACGACCTTGTCGGCGTCCTTGTCCAAACCATATGCAAGGGCAGCAGCTGTGGGCTCGTTGACGACACGAAGAACATTGAGACCAGAAATCGCACCAGCGTCTCGAGTGGCTTGTCGCTGAGAATCGTTGAAGTAGGCAGGAACAGTGATGACGGCATTCTGAACAGTCTTGTTCATGTAACCTTCGGCAGTCTCCTTCATCTTTCCGAGGACGAAACCTCCGATTTGTGAAGGAGAGTATTTCTGGCCACGAGCCTCAACCCAAGCGTCACCGTTCGAGTGCTTGGCAATCTTGTATGGCACTTGGTTGATGTCACGCTGAACTTCTGGCTCATCGAAACGTCGACCGATAAGTCGCTTGGTGGCGAACAGAGTGTTTTCTGGGTTCACGACAGCTTGACGTCTCTACACAACGTTAGTCTCAATGATACAGCATGAAAGCAGCATGATTTCTTACAGCAGCGACACCGACAAGTCTCTCACCGTCCTTGGTGAAGGCGACAACCGAAGGAGTGGTTCTCGCACCCTCAGAATTCTCAATGATCCTAGGTTGACTTCCTTCCATGACGGCCACGGCAGAGTTCGTTGTACCGAGATCGATACCGATGACCGAGCCCTTGACTTGCTCGCTCATCAATCTCTTCGAGAATGGCTGACGCAGGACAGACCTGGTCGCCGAGGATCGCATCATTCTAGAGGACAGCATAGTAGTTCAGAGTCTATTACTCGAGACTAGATATGTGTTTATATATGTGAAGAAGTCCGGGAGTGTGGTTGAGTATGTGAGTGAGGCGATGGAGTGGTTGACTAATAAAAAAAGTTTGGTGAGAATCAGGCTGCTGCGGGCAAAAGTGAGAGGAAAGGACGACGACACGATTTTCCCTGCGGCGTGCGAGCGACCAAAAAGAACTTCTGGGAAATCCAAACCTCCAACCTTGGAGGGAACGGAGCGGGAGGGAGCGGCCCGCTGCCGTCAAGGAAAGTTCCAGGCTCTTTTCATGATCACGTGCACACAATCGAGTTCGATCAGCTGAGAAATGTTGACTGATCAGAAGATCGAGAGTTGTGATCAGTGGTGATCAGCATGGACGTGCACAGACCCGTCTTGTCAACCTCGAAAACCCCACCTACTCTTCCCATAAGTCATTCTTAGTTTGAGGTCAGTGCAGTTCAAGGCATAGGACAAAAAGCATACAGATGCGCAGGATTTGGCTAGAAGCACGTCGGTTTGTGCGTTTCCTTCCTTAGTGGTACACTATTCTTACAAATTTAATGACGCTGCTTTATGCGACCTCGACTGATTGCATTCCACCGGGTGGCCAGGACTCCAGTCCATGGAGTCCTTCATCACCTTGTTATAACGCCGCCTTATAGACACTCGATTGCTCGTGTGCATAGACTGAACTTTTAGGGCCACCAGGTGTACAAGGACTGGCGCTGCCCGACTGTCGTAGTCTACCGACTCTCGAAGGTAGATGAAATGAAGGCATTCGTTTGAGCAGAGCCTGTTCATTGTCTGTTTGTCTCAAGACCTGGAACTCTGAACTCGATGTCAAAGGACTGCTGGCGGGTCCTTGTCTTCGCGACCACGATATTAGTGTCGGTGTTTGGGCAGGACTCTGTACATTGTCGAGGACACGAATACCCGTGACCATCTCAATAGTCGCACCACGTGATTCATGCTCATCCAATTCGTCGGGGCGGTAAGGTCGACACAGCTCCGAGTCCTCGAGCTCTCTCGGAGATGAACAAGCACGAATTTTTTGGATGCGCCGCAGCACTCTTCGGTGTATGCCAGCCGCTTGTCGTGTGGAGAGCTTATGCTGACACAAGTCTTGCACCAGTGTCTATCGTGTCAGACCGCGAACAACCCTGTATTCGGACTATCGAACCAATAATATGTCCTGTTCGTCCTCTAATGAGTATTGGTAAGACATGACTTGTATATTGTGCTTGCCAATCCGAAACATAGTGCAGAATGCGACATGATATAGGTCTGGCGATACCTTAGCTTGCACTTGATTAACGTGCATTGATACGAGAAAGTAATGTCCAAGCACACTTTTAAGGTGCACAGTCTCGTCGGTTGGTAACATCTTGACCAGTAGTGCAGGATGACTGAGCACAACGGTGCTACGGTATGGTAATTAAGTGTTTTTCGGAAACCGTGGCGTTGAGCTTGGGCATCGTTCTCCTTGAGCCACCAGCATACGTGTCAATTGTATGTCAAGCTCGGAAGATGACTGCATTTGATCCTGGATGGTCATATTGACCCCGCACATTCTGAATAGGCTCGTGCGTATGTGTTCGACGGGCACGACAGAGACCATAGCGCCATGCATTCACTTCTGTGATTTAGGAAGTGTCTCATTCAACGTGCTTCGGTAGGTCCCTTAGGACTATCTCGTTGTATGGCTCCCGCCAGTTCTCCTTCCTCGAAGCGTTTTCCTTCCTTGTCTAACTTTCTGCCAAAGAGATCGATGCCAAGTCTATTCAGACGATCTGCCGAATCTCCTTGTTTCAGAAGCTCATACCCGTAGTAACCAGGCCTTTTGACTCCAGTCTCCCTATCGAGGAAGTAGAACTGATGGCTGATTGATATCTCGGGCTTCCAGGAAATGAGGGCATCGCAAGCACGTAGCTCGACAACTTTGTCCGCCGACCATATGTTCTGGTCATTCATACCAAGTGGTGATGACCAGGTATCCTTGAACTTACCAGGCAACAAGCCTTTGAAATCACTCTCTACGAACGACAAGGACGTGTTGCGAGGGAGCAAGAAAGAGGTTGGAAATCTATACCAGTCTCCAGCTATACAGTAGTGCAGTCCGGGCTTCAGGCTCGGGAACAAGGCGAGCGGAGCAGCATAATTGTGTATCATCAGGGTGATGCGCAGAATCGAGAGAATCGAAGAAATCAGCATGAAGAAAGTCTTGCATGTGTTTCCCAGAACATTCTGCCTAGTGCCAAACTTGATGTGGAAATAGTCGTCTACACCGTGGAGCAGCTCAAAGAAAGCCTGCATGCTTATCGCAGTACTCAAGACCAAGGCAGGATAAACCGGGTACATGAACCGTTCTTCTTTGTGAGCTTGAAAGGAGAATATGAGCATCCATATCAAGACTCCCACAGAAGCCTTCAGTCGGTTGGCCCTGTCTTTCTCAGCTAAGATGCTGAGTGGAACAGCCGTAAGTGCTAGTGGAAATAGAATGTTGAAGTTGAGTAGTAGATTCTTGAAGTAATACGAGAACGGTTCAGTGCCGAACACTTCTGGGCCTCGACCTTTTTGCGCGGCAAAGACATTGTACAAGACAATGTTCAATGGCACAAGCGTCCAAATTCGATACCTTGTGAAGTCATAGATTGTGCTGACTAGCAGTACCTGTAACGAAGCAATAGACCCACGGACATAGCTAAATATCGGGAAGTTGCTCTCGGAAATTGAAAACAGGAAAAGGGGCACGAACAGAATAACGCTGAAAGGCCAACCCAGGACGGCACCTAGACCGAAGCACAAAGTTGTGCCAAAATACTGTCTGCGTAGTGCAAAGGCCAGACCCATAGTGGAGGTGTACATGGTAAATGAAGAAGGTAAGAATGCAGTTGAGGCAGTGAAGAGCCCGGTGGATGTCATGAGTCCCAACAGTGTCAACAAGCCAATGTCCCGACCTAGCAGTGACCATACTGTACTGACGAGGAAGCTCTCGGTAACAGCACTGCCTAACCCCAGTAGACCACGCAGTGCATAGAATTGCTGCTCCTCGGACAGCACACTCTTCAGCAGCCAGAGTGGAAGAGCATGGAGACCTATATATGTCCAAGAACGAATGGCATACTCTGGCGAGTACTCCCAAGTCTGAAAGCCATTGCCATGTAGTAAGAAATGCAAGGGCTCCCAATAATTATACGTCTCGTCCGTGTCATGTATCAGGTTGTATGAGGCTGAGAGTACTCTGGGGACTAATAGCAAGGCGAATATCTGTGCAAGTGGCAGACTACCATCACGAGTCTTCACCTTTCCGACAACCTCAGCTCTCAAGGTCGTCATTGACCACTTCCAAATGCAAATGACATGTAGTGTGCACAGTCATGTAAAGCAACCACAGCTGCGAGTCTTGAAGTCTGCCTGCAACAGCGAGGACTACTAAAGATATCTTCCGCAGTTTAACCGCGAAGGCAATATTCACATGAAATCTCCTTGGTTGCAGTGGCTGAATACAACTACAATAGCAGAGAATTAGACATGACACAAAAGTTGTGAAACTGCATAGCAGCTGTATGCATTGCAGCATGGAATAAGACCTCTAGCACTGCGAAGTATGATTTACATTCGTCAAACCTATCTGGATCAGCAACGACAGAAACGTGCGGCGAGAATTGTAAGAGCAAAGTAAACCGTGTGAGTTTCGTGTGCGATACATGCAATTAGACACCTCATGGAAAGTGTAACAAGTGCATTGTGAAACAGCAACATGTTCTCGTTTGCCTGTAGAACATCGTTCTCATACATATATAATAAGCAGTATACCAGCGTAAAATTGCTAGTCCTGAATTGAAGATATGTACAGCCCAAGTTTATTGTTACTCTCCTTGTTCACCAGTGCCATCTCTGCACAAGAAGTGCTACAGATTCATGGTAAAGATGTCTCGAAGGAATGGTAAGAAGCTGCATATCGCCGAGAGACATCAAGACTAAGGTGTGCAGCCTCACGGCATACATGGCAGCGTTTATACCAGAACGCAAACGAACCGAAGCTTTCGTTGCACTAGCAAACACAGTGACAGAGCCGGAAGCGCTCAAGGATCGGATCTTGAAAGCCTCAGTGGCATTGCAATCATACCAGAAAGTCTTGAGTTCCATGGATGCGAAGCTGTCTGAACCATTGACATCTGATGAGAAGAAAGAGCTGGAGAAAGCTCAGGACGAAACCAACGATATCGCACTTGCACTGAAAGAGGTTGGCAAAATTACGAAAGACCCAGCACGCACCCCGAATGCTGGTCTAGATGATGCTTATGCAGCTTTCGTCGATGCCAGAAAAGCTGAGATCGAAGCCGGCCATGCTGTCGAGACTGCTTGCCCACAAGATATCGATTGAAGCAAGTCAAAGGCTGTGTAGCATGTCCATCACCACTGCTTTGGCAATTTTGATTAGAAGATACATTCTTGCGCATGTAGTGATCAAGCATACAACGTTTCCTTATACACGAATGCATTGCGCATTCGGCATTGCTTGACCCTTTTTGGATAGATGTCCGCGGATTTCTGTGGATGCATATCACTGGTGTTCCATGTCGGCCGATTTAACACTATTAGACAGATGTAGGATTGCTTTTCATACAGCGACATCTTTGTGCAGAGAAGTAGTGGACTGCTGCGATCAGGACACTTATTGACTAGTAGCAGTATCCTTCTCCTCCTCGATCTGTTTAGCGTGCCGCAGCTCAGATGCTTCTACAGTGTCCACAGCCTGCGGCGGTACAGATGTGGTGGTTGTGGAAGCGTGCTCTACGATCCCCTCAATTGTGGTAGGCACGTCTGCTGGCTGCATAGCAGGGACTTCGTCGACCTCTGGAGAGGCACTTTTGACCTTCTGTTCAGTGATAGGTACTGCTCGCATGCTCTTCTCAATCAACGCTTTGAGCTCGTCAGCAGCTTTTTTGCTCGAGACTCGAATTGCTAGCCATCTACCCTCGCCGTCTTCGATACCAAATAGCCTTATTGTTTTCTCGCCCATTGATTCTCCGCCATTCTCAACTTTGTACGTCGAATGGAGTGGCAGATTGAGAATCACACGCAGAACAGCGTCAGCCCTCATGACGAGACGTGTTCGTCGCTCAGCATCTTGCAGCACCCTCAAATTTCCGACTCCTCGTTCTTTCCAACCTGTTTCTGTGGCTCGTGGATCGATGGCATATAATTTCGCACGAACCAGGTGTATACACGTCTCACCTTCTTCTCCAGTAGGCACATTGGTTTTCTCCAGGCCCTTCACGACAACATATTGATCCTCATCGACAGCATCCGCTGCTGCCTCGTCATCGGTGCCTTCATCGTCATTTCCCAGTCGTCCACCTTTAGTGTGAGAAGCTTTGGCATCTGTATCGAAGATTGAAGCTTTTTGATTGCTATCGTGCAACAAGGATGAGAAAGCTGATTTCTGGGAATCATTTGTCGCGGATAGCAGCGAGGCAAAGCCTCCAGCAGATTGTGTCTTGGTGAACGCACTGCCACTCGCGAAACTGTTGAAGGACCTTGTCTGACCTGCAGAGGGAAGAATATCTTTTGATATATCGGGCGTGAAAGTTGTATCGTGTCCTGCTAGACTTGGCACACTATCTCGCTGCTCATTACGGAGTGCTTCAGACTCAATTGGCTTCTGTGATGCGCCGTTCTTGTCCACATGTTCCACTTCGCCATCCACTTTTGCTTCCAAGGACGACAGAGAAGTCTTCGGGACGATATCGTCGTCCTTGACTTGAGCTTCCGAGGCTGTTTTCTGACTTTCTAACTCACGACGTTTAGCCTTGACCGCCTCGGAGTCGTCTTGCTCGTCTCGTAGTCGCTTTTCCTTCTCTAAGACTTCACCCCGTGTCGATTCCACCATGTCCGCTGCACAGGAATTGCCTCCTTTTGCGACTAAGCTAATCGACTTAGGGTACAGAGCTCTGTATACAAGTCATTCGATTGTATCGTGGGCAACCAGAACTCTGCTCTGGGTGGAAGCTGGCATCCACTCCTCCGCGCAAGAAACAAACTCCTCCTCCGCAATTGTGGAGCTGAAGAGTTTCAGACACAAACCGGAACTAAAGCAAGTACAAGTGCACTCCATCTGGTGGTCTTGCAGATATATGTTTGAGGAGCCTTGCTTGTTCTATTGCTTCGATAATCAACCTTTTCTAGCGATATTCTCAGTATGCTAGGAGTGGACCTAGACGGACAAGAATCGAAATCGCGCCGCGATCGATATCACATGCGAATGTTCAGTGTTCTCGACAACTACCGATAGTGTACACTTGCATCCTGACCCTTACTTCCCGCCGGACCTCGATTCAGTGTCTCGTCTCGAATAGATCATATAATGTTGTGATCCAGGCTACTTCATATATCTGCTACGACACTCGAAACGTGCTGGCATTTGTTGAGGAGTCCTTTGGAGAATGCCTACGTTTGAATCGATCCACTCATGGCATAACTTATGTGCTCGAGCCGAGTATAATGCATGGCCATCAGATTAAGATTTCTCGTTTCAGATATGTTGAAGAATGACTTTTGATGACCTTGTGGAAATGCTTTTAAGAGCAGGACCAGATCCACACTCTCAGCGTCAAGCTCTCCATTCGTTCTCGGGCGTGCAGAATTATGCTACCATATAAGGAGTTGTTCGTCGTTCTCTCGGTCCTAGGACAACTTATCAACGCTGCAGCAGTGGTTGCCAATGGTCCAGCGATTTCTCTCATGGCCTCCCCTGAGGCTGACAGCGCATCCGGACCCGAGCTAATGCACAGAGCTGCACACCCAAAATCAAGCGTCACAGCTCATTATGTCTATCAATGTAAGGACGACCTTCATCCAAAGATACAAGAATTCCATCTCGACGCTACATGGCTCGGAAATCACATGCACTGGGAGGCTAAAGGTGGAATCAGTGCATTGTTCGAGCCGGGAACCAATGCTCCGTACGAAGGTCACGTAGGGTTTTCGCATGGCGGCTGTTGGACTACTGGTAACACAAAATGTAATGAACGATTTCTTGGCGAATTTCGAGCGACATACAACCCAAAGACGAATATCGTTGATGTTAGTGCTCTTCGTGTTGCGAGAAGTGGAGGCACCGCAATCAGCGTACAGAAGTCTTGTAGAAGTGTCGTGAGCGGACCATTGCCCGGCTGTCCAACCCTTGGTGGCCAAGACAGTGATTGCGAAGTCCTGAATGTCTATACTACTTGAGCTCTCGAAATGCAAAACACGCATCTAATCATCATTGAGTGTGGTCATAGCATCGTTCGATTGCAACTCTTCTATGACAATTTAACAAGAGACTTGGGCGACTCAAGCCTGTAATTAGAGCCATCGAGAATCACGAAAAAGGATAGACAATTACAGTGGACCTGCCTCAACGGTATTTGTTCGTCACACTTTGTCCTATGATGCTCCGTTGGCACCAATTGTGTCTATGCTGGCAATGTTCAAAGCATCCAGGCACTCATGCTTACTATAACAGCGGCAAGCACTCTCGTGCCATTGAAATGCTTCGTGTGGCTGCGGCTTTAATCTTCACCTTGTGTTCGAATGCAAAAATTTGTCAGTATTGCGAGGCTGACGGTGTGCTTTATAGTGTCCACGCACATACTCAATTCATATATGACCTCCAGCCTCAATCTGTCGGACGGCCGATGACTTGGAACCTCCTGAGCATACAAAACCCACGAATTAGACTGTCGGTATGCTTTCTTCTCCATACATCAAATTTCGCACTCTTATCACTCATGTTTCTTCCGCTCAAAATTGTGTTTCTACAGTCAGTGTCGGTGCTCGTTGCAGTGGTTTCAGCCTTGGGAGAGGACTTGACGACGGCCAAAACCATGGTTGCAGCTTCTGCTGCACTTGACATCACCAGTTCTCAGGTCACGGACAATGGTTTCGCGCCCATCAGAGCGAGCGTGACCGCTCACTATCTGTATCGCTGTGCAGGAGATCTAGCACCGAGGACGCAGGAGTTCTATCTCGATGCCTCGTGGGTGAAGGATCACATGCATTGGGAGGGCAAGGGCAACATCAATGGCTTCCTATCGCCTGGCACGAATAAACCGTACGAAGGCAATGTGGGATTCCGCTACCAATCATGCAAACCATCAGCGGATGCCAAGACGATATGTAACGAGCAATTCTTGGGTGAACTTGAGGCGACTTATGATCCGAAGCGCCGTGCTGTCGAGGTCATGGCTCGTACGACAATGAGAAGTGGTGGTACCGCGATCGTCGCTCAAAAAGCATGTAGGACTGTGAAGAATGGACCGCTACCAGAGTGTCCTAGCCTCGGCGGGCCAGAGACCGACTGCAAAGTGCTGAAAGTATGGACGACCTATCGATGAACGAGCGTTGAATTTTCCTCATTGGGACAGATGAAAAACTGTCTATGACTAGCTTTGGCAATGTCAATGTGTCCACTGATGAGCGACAAAAACACAACAAATTCTGCATTTTCACAAGCCATAATTTTGACAGCAAGGTCATGCTAGAGTTACACAATTGACATTCAACGACTTAATTCAAGTCCAAAGTCGACCGCCCATACAGTGCCCCTGAAATGTTAGTAGACCGCATGGCCGGTTCATGGCACATGTGATCGACACGATACCTTGGCGCGACAGACGTCTGCTTGAAATTGTTTGTGTCATTTCTGCTTTATCTGATTGTAGCCAGTGGTACCTGACGATCGGCGCTGTGTGATACTCCCTGAGAGGACTCTTCGCAGGAGGTCACAGCATAATAAAGTCGAGCTTCAATCTCTCTCAGTCATTTCAGTAGTCTCTACTAGGGCAAGTCAGACTAGAGGATGGCCGTTTTGTCACTCGCAAAATCGCTGAGCATCCTTAGCTTCGGCGTACTATCATGGTCTGTGCAAGGTGCGGCCATCGAGAACACGAATGTGGTGCCTACTCCTGTTCCTGCTTCCAACACGACTGGACAGCCTGATTTGGGAGGTGGCAAGTATATCGACAGACACTGGGGCCACGTCCACGGCTTCAACTTTGGACCAGAAGCTTGTGTCAGTGGAAAGACCAACTACTACTGGTCGGAAGAGGAGTACGTTTACTTCCCGAACCAGCATCATCGCACCATTATCGAAATCGCATGTACTCGCAAGAGTCGTGGCGGCAGACTTGCTGGTATACAGATGGGCTTCAGGGTCGCAGGCCCATCGGGTGTGCACTACAAGACCATGTACAGCAAATACCACGGCTGGCGACCTCTGATGCGTTGGGGCATCATTACGAAGAGCATGAAGCTCGACATCGATCACGGCGAAAAGATCAGCGGAGTCACGTACAAGACTTGCGGCAGACACTTTGAGGGCATCAAGATCAACACCAATAAAGGTCAGTGGATCGAATGTGGCGACTGGGACTATGTGCACGCCAAGGAAGATCCCTTCTGTATCAAGGGTGGCGGAGGTATCCTTGAACCGAAGCGATGGCACAAGGTCATTGGCATGTACGGCGATGAGAAGAACGGAGGCAACGACGACGAGTGGGGGATCAGAGGTCTCGGTCTCATCACTATTCCCTTTTCGACAAAGGACTAGCGCCGCCCGACTCCTCATGATCCAAATAGCTCCAAGCTATACACACAAAGTGCACAAGTTATCGTCATCATGTAATACATTGGATTGAAGGACAATATTAAATTTATCATAGAGAAGAAGCGCTCTAGAATTAGTGATACTGTACAAGAGAGCCGAAGGCACCGCTCGTAGTAATACAGTCTCGAAATACAAAGTGAACATACATGATGGTCTAATGCATGCTCGACCAGAACTCAAATTCATATACAATTGCCAGTACTCTTGTGGACCGATTTCTGCGGAAAAAGAGCTACATCGCCTCGTTGCTGAATTTTGAAGAATGAATCGCGCGGGCGTCTCACTAAAATACGGGACCAGTACTCGAGGTCACGCAACGGGTTGAATCTTGAACAAAGTCCAACCGGAGAGTATCTTGAGCTTGGTTCGGCGGACCAGCGCTGACGTAACTGTTGCCGAAGCTATCAGTTGATAGGTAGGTGCTGAGAGAGGAGGACACGTAGACATGGTCTTCCGCGTCGACGATGAGACAGCTGATGCCGCTATTTGGATCGGAGCATTGTGCGCAGTCGCCAGTGACAAGCTCCTGATTCGCGGCCGTCGCGGCAGCGGTATTGACGTAGAAACATTGGCCGTCGGGCAAGCTGTTGTCGTTCACGAAGTAATGGGTTGTCTGGTTATAGTAGAACACGCTGGTGGACGACTGATCGGTGCTGACAGAGAGATAGCCCGGACCCTGTGAGATGTAATAGTTTGCATGGCTGTTTGAACCGATGACCGTACCGTCCGGACTGCACTGCACACCGCAAGAACCAGAGTCCAGAATCAGGTTTGCGTAGAGTGAGTCCGCGTCATCATTGCCCGCTTCCAGAAGTAGCGCGGGCAGGCCATTCTCGTTTTCATGCTCTGCATCGGCAAAGAAGCTGAAGCCTGACACCGAGACGTAGCCCGTGGAGAAGTCGTACTGAAGACAGTTGGGGCCATTCTCCTTACCACATTCCGAACAATGCACCAGGCCAACGTCCGACGAGCCACCGTTTAAAGTCCCGAGACATATTGAGCCGATGACGTCCGAGTAGTAGAGATAGCCGGTGACTGGTTGGGCACTAAGGTCAGTGCCATCCGATGGCGAGGTCGATAGATAGACACCATCATTGATGCCCGCATTCTGCACGTGGAAGTAGACTGTGCTTGATGCTGAGGGAGCCGCGACGGTACCCACGGGCGTACAAGCCGACGTCGTAGTCGTCGTCGTCGATGATGAGGAGAAGGAGGATGTCGACGAAGTGGAGCTGCTCGAAGTACCGGTAGTGGTGCTGCAAGAACCAGCGTCTGGGATGAGGGTCGGGTAGAGCGTGTTGATGGCATTGACACTGGAATCCAGAGCGAGCTGGGGCAGGCCATCCTCGCTCTGTCGAATGTTGTGTGCAAACAAGCTGAACTTTGGCACTGTGACGTCGCCCGTCGAGGGATTGTACTGGAGACAGTGATAAATCACGCCGGCCGATGCACCCCCACCGCACGAGCCACAATTTACCACGAAAACATCCGCATTGTTGTTGCTTCCAGCCAGACAAGAGGTACCGGAGCCGGACGAGTACGTGAGATAGCCCGTGTCCAGATCGGCACTGAATTCACTGTCTTCCGACGCCGAGGGGGAGAGGTAGACAGCATAGGCCCCGTTGGTTTCCTCCACGTTGAAGTAGAGCGTACCTGAGCCTGAAGGAGCCGCAACAATACCTGTAGGAGTACAAACCGATGTTGTCGTGGTTGTCGATGAAAATGAGGATGTGCTGAAAGTGGTGCTGCTCGAGCTATCGGTACTCGTCGGCACGAAGGACGTTGTCGTGTCATCTAGTAGATTAGACAAAGTCGAGCTGGTGCTCGGTGACGACGGCGACGATGTCGGGCTGAAGACTGAGCTCGACGACGACTCGCTCGATGAGGTTGAGCCTTGGTCTGGAGTCGTCATGATGAATGCCGAAGAGCTCGAGGACGCACTCTCAGCCGCTGCAGAAGCTGAGCTCGTGGTCATGGATGTCTCTTGAGACGCAGAAGAGCTTACTGAAGCCGATGATGAAGACGTGTCTGAGGACACGGCTGATGAGCTGGATGAGCCACTGGCAAGACTCGTGGCACTCACGTCTGATGAGGAAGTAGAAGATGTTAGCGTAGAGGTCAATGACAGACCTTGCCCTCCAATGCCAGCACCACCACCACCCATCGTCGACGAGGACGACTGTCCTACACTGGCACTGCTCGAGGTCACATCTGAAGCAGATACTGAGGAAGAAGACATATCGGTCGGCATGAGCATCGTCATCGACGAGGTCGCACTACCGGTCGCTGACGTGGACGAATTGCCATACCTCGGACCGACATCAGCCCCGCCGGACGCTGTGGTCGTGACAGTGGCCGTGCTGGTAACGGTAGACGTAACCAATTGTGTGGCAGTCGTGGTGACAGTCACGGGCTGAATTGTCGTTTGACCTCCAGCTGTAATTGTGGTGTAAAACGTCGTCGTGAAGGGCAGGTAACTGGCCACGACCGTGACATACGTCACGGTCGTCGTATAGACTCCTGGGATCCCATTGTTCACTGCACCGACGCCAGCTTGGCCAGGGCTAGTGTTGCCACTTGCCGGTGCTGTGCCAAGTCCACTGTTGACAGTCCCTTGATTATTGTTGACTACCAGGGCGTTGGATGATCCCTGAGCGCTTTGTGCGTCGACAGCAGCAGCGGTCCCAGCATTGTTCACTGCACTACCACTTGTTGCCGGACAGACACAAGTGTTTGCATAACGAGTGACTCCGTTTTGTGTTGTACGATAAATTGTAGCGACCGAGAGGGAAGGAGAGGCATTTGTGATTGATAATGCCGAGACACTGGTCAAGGCAGTGACCAAGAGCTGTTGTAGCAACATCTATATGCGATGGCCCTTGTTGCTTTCGGGCTGGCGTAGTGTCGTGTTGTGATCCGCTTGTCCCACGACAATTCGACGGCGAGGCCTTGGTTATATACCATTCTTCTCGCATCAGAAGACGCTAAAGATCGTGGCTGGAGAACGAACGGGGATTCGGAAGTCTCATGCTAGCGAGCATGCCCATTGAGAAGCCATATTGCAAGTCGTGCCGACCGATGACACTGGAATGTCCTGCACATCGCTACTTGCGATGGTCGAAGACGAATACAAATCGATTGTCGCGAGATGACCTCGAATCTAAACAAGACGGACCATCGACACTATCAGATGCGGAAACATGATTGGTCAGCCACTCGCTAAAACAAAAACTCAAATTCCAAGCACGCGGCAGAATCTCCGCCATCTGCTCCTGCTTACTCCACCACATCCACGGCCCGTGTAAATATACCTTACCAGCTAGATGTAGCTACCATAGGCGATCGTATTACGCCAAAGCTTTTCAAGAAACATACGAGACCGCTTGCAAATTGCATTCTTCGTCATTTGACAGGCGAGGCGTCGCGCTTCTCACCGGTTCCGGATAAATTGTCCACTTGAGAATTTACGGGGCAAGACCTCCTTGTGAACAGTCGTGTATGAGCACGTAAGCGCTATCGCAAGCTGCAACAGCACCTCACTCATCCTTGCTCTGCATCTGTAAATCAAAATAGTCTTCACCTCCAGAGGGAAGGAATCTACCGAGGTTCAGCCAAGTCGCAACTCTGAATACTGCAACGGCGGCTCGGAAGCACTGACGAAGCACCCAGATACCGAGAGAAGTCTTTGGGCAAGCTATATATGGTGCATAGCCAAGAATTGGAATCTGTTGGCAATCTTCGACATATTTCCGCAGTCGTTTTTCATAATTCTCGTATGCCACGGGTGAACGATTCCTCGTCATCTCCTGAGCCAAGACCCATGGACCAATGATGGCCAATTGATTGCCTTGACCAGTAAATGGTGTAGGTGCCCAGGCTGCGTCGCCTACCAAGGCTACTCTGCCAGTCGACCACGATTGTAGCTTGACTTGTTTCAATTCGTCCGAGTAGAAGTTTTTCGCTTCCAGCATGCCATCGACGATGCGCGGCACATCCCAGCCAAGTCCACTAAACACATCCGCAAATGCTTGCTTTTGCTGCTGACGATCGTTCTCAGCGTTCGCTTTGTGGAGTGAAGGAACGTGCTTTGCCAAGTGAATCAAGTAGACGGATGTGACATCGGAGTCCTTCTTCACCGGTCTGACCCATGCGATGCGGTGATTGTTGAAGTTGCAAAGACGTGCATAGGGCCAATCCCTGTCGTCATTTGGGATTGAAAAGTACGCAACGTATGCTCCGATGCTCTTCATACAATCGAGCGCCTCCGTGGTGCCCATGGCCATATCTCTCATCTTTGATCGAACACCATCAGCGCCAATGACAAAGTCATACGTCTCCGTACTGATTTGATGGTCGACCATATTCTCAAGCTCGACGACCACTTCATTCTCCGACTGTCGCAAGCTGATCAGTGTTGTCTGGTACTGATAAGTCACCCGATCAGACTTGTTGGCGGCTTGGTGCAGGACCTCGACAAAGTCGCCGCGCATCATCTCAAGTGCACCAGTCAAGCTCAAAGGACCATCAAAGGGAGCTGAGGCAAGAATGCGGCCATTCTCATCTTCCAGTTGGAAACCTTCCTCGCCGGTCCTGATGCTGCGCAACTCTCCCATGATGCCCATCGCTTCGACAACTCGCAGCGCCGGCTGTTCAATCTCAATTCCCTGGCCGGCCTTGTGAAATTGACGGGAGCGCTCAATGACCTTGACCTCGAAGTCTGATTTTGCTAGCCAGTACGCGAGCACCGAGCCGGCCACGCCGGCACCGCAGATGAGCACTCTTTCTCCAGGCATGATGCGATCTTGTATTCACGAGTCCAAAGTTGCGTTCAAGCCCCAGCGGTGGAATATTCGACTTTAAAAACAAGGTCGTCGCGTGAAGCCAGAACACTCAAGATACTGAAGGATTACACACGCCGTGTCGCTCTTATATAGCTAGAAAAGTAGCGACAATTACCTCATTGCAGCTGCAGTTGTCTTGTGGACCGGCTCCGTACGCGGCGTCGGGCACCGATTGAGTTTCCGCCCGGGCTCTCCGCTTCATACTGACGGATAAGGTTTTGACCAATGACATGCTTGTATTTTGCCCTTTTGTTGTCGCGTTTTCGCTGTCACTGTAGGAAGAGACATCGGCATCGGCCTCTTCACCGGCGTCCGTTTACACGTCCCCGATACATCCATTGCTGCAGCCATTGAGATGCTGCAAACTTGTACACATTGGACTCCAATGTCAATCAGGTCCGGCGGCAGTCATATGCGGAAGATCCCTCGTTGTCCGGTCTATACGTAGTCAATGTATCTTTGCCACTACCTGCAGTGCTCTAAGATTTGACTGCCGTAATTGCATGCTTGTAGCAGGTAGCATTCGAGGAGGCCGCGGAGTGTATTTTGCCGAGCTTGCGGTGACAGCGATCCTGTTGCTGTTGCCACGACATTATTGTGCAATTCCCCTGCCCTACGAGAACTTGCATACGATTTCTTCGGAATCAATTGCGCCAAAACTCGCATATGAAAACACAAGGAAAGATAAAGCCGATGCAATTCTTGTAAACCCTATGCAAAGCTGTGCCCTCGTCAAATCGTATGAAAGAATATGTCGACGTGTGAACACTTATGTAACCTTACTTCTGCTTGTGAAAGCTTGATTATATAAAATACGTAGCCATTGCAGTCGTTTGACTCTACGAAGCTGCAATACGTATGTTAAATTTGTCTATGTGCTGATACACATAGAGCTGAACTGTTGAATCGATGTGCCTATATTATACTTCGTGCATGCAGCTGCAGCTTTCGGCTCGGCAGCTATGACCCTGTGATGACCTTGGCCACAGGGTAAAGGCTATAGCTAAGTCTACGACTTGCCATCTCAAGATTGTGATTGTGAGTCGTTGAGAATAATGTCTTTGATGACATCGCGTCTGCTCTCCTGTTCTTTCATGGCAGCGTTTCGAGTCTGCTTGTCAAGTCTCTTCTGAGCATTACGCTGACTTTCCTCGTCAGCCTCGATCCTTGCCGGACTCTTGAACACGGTGCGACCTGTGCGAGTCACGGTATTGAGCTGCTGTGGCTGCAGCACGCTTCGGATCTCGTTGCTTGTTTGCTACACGCCAATTAGTGGACAGGTCCATGTCTGTCGTGGGAATATGCGAGTATCTCACAGGGCAAGGAGAATTAGGCGAAAGAGGTACTTGCTATCATGATTAGCGATCACTCATGGTCCCTACCACAAAGACTTTACTGCTTGCCCATTCCTCGTTCGAGGAGTCCCAAGAGTCTTGCTAGGCAATTTCCGAGTACCAGGGAGAGAAATTCTTGACGCAGAGGGATGACTTGCACTGGGTGTTGGCAGTTGTGTATTGGCGTTGTGTTGGGTCGAATCAGGCGTCATGCTAACTACATTGCGCGCGGTCGGGATATTATTAACATGCGGGGGTGTCAGTTGTTGTGGTACTTGCACTTCAGTCCGTGGCAGGGTAGCAGAACTTGAATTTGTGGAATTAGTGGTGGATGTTGCCAATGTTATTGAGCTTGATCCCGAGACTGAAGCACCAGAAGTCGCCGCACGTACTGCTGCAAGCTCAGCCTCGAGCCTCTGATTCGCCCTCTCAAGGTCAGCTTTAGTCTGCTTCTTAGGTTTTGCTGTTTTGGAGAGCTTTGTGCGCTTAGCTTGACTAGAGGTAACGGACTCCTCCATATCAGGTCTTCTGTTACGACCGATGGCCTGCGATTCGTCTCTGGCCACTGCATAGTTCTTGGATTGACCAGCAATCGTGCTCATGTTCTGTACCTGGACTGGTGCAGCGCAAGAGACTACGCTTTGTAGTTCAGCAGCTCTTATATTAGCAACGGGGTTTTGTGCTCGTTGTCCAGCTACTGGTGGTCTGGGCACACCCGTTCGTGGGGAGATACTTGTTGTTGTGGCAGTGTCTGCAACAATTCTTACCTGGTTGCTCTTCTGCCTCGGCTTATCATTTTTGTTATTGCCATGTGTCTGTAGGAAGTATTGACTAGCCCAATGTGCCTGACATTTGGAAAGCACAGGGAACTCCTCTTCCAGTTTCTTGATTGCAGCAATCTTGTTGCGGGGATTTTTCTCCGGCCACCTTACTGTTTGACCTTTTTCGTCTTTGGCATCCAGATGATGCAGATCGTAGACCAATCGACTATAGCCCCTGATAGCCCTCCAGACGTAGGAATCCAAGCAAAGCTTTCGTTGGACCTCGAGCTTGCCCAAGGGGGGTTTGTACATTCTTCCCTTGCTTGTCGTTCTAAAAGGTGAGACAGGCTCAGGTATGAGACCATGACCGTTCATGGCTGCAGTATATATTGCAGCTTCTTCGCGAGTCTGAGGTGCTGGTTGCTCCACTACAAACGTCAGCATGCGAACGGCAATAGCACAAATAGTTTCTTGCTTGGAGTTCGTGCTCTTGCCGGCAGGATTTCATGTTCGGTTTGAGTATCATCTGCAAGGTTGGACATGCCATCTATCTCTGCAACCTCATAATTGTCGACTTCTGCATTTTGAGAGTGATGCATGCCAGATTGACTTGGAGAAGGCAGAGTATTCGCATACAGAAGATCATATGAGGTGTTGTCTATCTGTGTATCATCGTCCGGATATGCTGGATAGTCTAGTTCGACTCTTTGTGAATTGTCCTCGCAAGTGTCATGTTGCTCTGCATCTGAGAACGAGGCACGATCATCCTCATTGTCAGTACCCGAACTGTTGAGATCGAAGTTACCATTCCTGTAGGCAGCTGCAGCTCGAGCCATATATGCTATATATGAAGGATCCTTCGCAATCTCATTCAGACTTTGCGCTTGTCTGTCCTGCTGCGAGAGCTCTAGATCCTCTTCTTGAGTGTCATCCATAGCGTGATGGTCAGCAATTTACGATTGTACCTCTGAGTGATGCCTAAAAAACAAGATAGGTTGGCCAGCTCGAGCTCGACACATCATAGCGATAACGATCAGCTGCGCCGTTTAAGGTAGCCTGCCACGCACGGCTCCACAATTACTCTTCGTTACCTAGAAGTAAACGGCAGCTATAATTCGCTACGGACAAGTCGAGAGTAGGGAGCCATTTGGATGCCAGTATTCAATGTGACTCCTCATGGGTCGCACTGCTCGCCAAAACCGACTTTTACGAAGGTGCTATTGTAGTCTACACGTCGTTCGAGGTGAAAAGATACCATATAATCGCTGGGTAGAGCATCAAGACCGCGCGCGCGCTGAGCACGAATTGCAACGACAGGAGATTGAGCGCAATACCCAGGGTCCTCTGAATCATGCATACGAAGATTATGAGCTGCTCGATTTTCACGATATACCATTATCAGATCATGCTGATAGTCCTAGCAGTGACAGTGACAACGCAAGTGTAGTGGCAAACAACAGTAGCGAGCATGATAACGAAAATGCGATTTCGGAAGACGAGCTACTTAGCGAGGTCGAAAGCGAGATTGAGAGCGAAGAGGAACCGCCGGACTCGATCAATCGGTTTTCTTCATTTGATACACTTGACGATGTTGCTGAATGGAGGATAACCGACGAAAGTACTTTACTAGCAATTCGCTTACTGATTTGGAAGATCGAGCATCGTGTGAGCAATGCTGCTTTCAACAATCACCCACAGCGCTTGTTGCAGACATCTTTATACAACATCAAGAAGACACTCAAAGAATTGACAGGCTTACGACCACAGAGGTTGCCTTGTTGTGTTAACAACTGTGTCGCTTTCTCTTCTACAACTACTGACACACAACTTTGTCCAATTTGTGGCGAGAACGTGTACGAGTCAGTGGAGCTTGCTTCTGGAACAATCATCAGGCCTAGAAAAACCTTCTTCTACTTCTCTCCAATTCAGCGTTTCCTTCTGGATTTCGCTGATCCCATTACGGCAAAGGAAATCCACGACTACATGGACTCGATGTTCGATGTGAGACGTTCGGCGGTCTTGACTGATTATTGGCAGAGCGCCAATTTCAAAGCACACGAGCATCTCTTCAGTGATCGACGCTGCTTGGCACTCACACTAAGCACAGACGGGGTACAGAATGTTCGCCAAAAGAATTCTTCCGTATGGCCCATCGTGTTGAGTGTTCTAAACCTGCCGCCAGAGCTTCGTGCACGACGACTGATGATTGTCGGACTGATGCCTGGACCACGAGAACCAAAGGACTTCGCTTCGTTCTACGCGCCATTGCTTGCAGACCTCGAAAAACTGGCGGGAGCACCGGGCATTCGTGCCTACGATGGTTATAAGAAGGAATACTTTTCATTGACTGCACATTTGTGTGTGGTTACCGGAGACTCACCTGCAATAGCAAAATTGATGGCCATGAAAGGCTCAAACGCTGTATCTCCATGTCGATTCTGTCATATTCATGGTAAGTATAATGGACGTCATTGGTATTACCCTCGCGACAAACAACCACTGAAGCCAAGAACGGATTTGAGAAGAGAAGCCCTGATGGTCGCCGCGGCCAACGATGATCAGGTTCGCAAAGTACATGGTATCTCCGGTATATCTCTCCTCTCGCCAGTCAAAACCCTAGACTTCCCGTTGTCCTTTGGTTTGGATATTATGCACCTGTTTTCTAATGTGGCTCGGACCATGTGGTCTTTGTGGACGGGTAACTTGCTGCCACTACCCGAGTTTGCTGATAGTGATGACACGTCTTATGTCCTTACAGCTGCTCAACAATCAGAGATTGGTATGGAAATGGCAGCAACGAGGTCGAGTGTGCCTGTCTCTGTAAGTCGAACACCTCGTGACATCTCAAAGTATCGAGGGAGTTTCAAAGCAACCGAATGGTTTCAATGGATTTTGATCTATTCCTTACCGCTGCTGTATGAGCGCTTGCAACCATATGCTTTGGAGTCTTGGCAGTACTTTGTCAGGGGTGTGCGTATCGCTCTGCAGGTAGAGATCACAGAAGAGAATATCCAAGAGGTTGAGGCTCTCTTTCAATGCTTCGTTGATACGACTGAATCTATATTCTATCAAGGTATTCCTGAAAATCTAGGGGTTTGTACATCCCAGCTTCATGGATTGCTGCACGTAGGCACCACAATTCGGGCACTTGGTCCGACATACGTTACGTGGCAGTTCAGTCTTGAAAGATATGCTGGCTTAATGGAACCTTTGACCACATCGAAAAGTCAGATGAATGTATCTTTGTTTAATGGCCTGGAGCTTTTGGAGCACCTTCGATATGTCAAGACATTGTACAAGATCGACAGCACACGACTCTTGCCTACGACAAGCAATGCGGAAAGAACTCAACTTATATACAACGACAGCGGCATCACAATTGGGAAGTTCTCTGGTACTGTAAGATCTAGATCAATGCCAGCACCTATGCGTCGCTTGCTTATCTCTCATTACTCGCAGATCTATCCACAATTCGGTGCGCTATCTCCTGATGAACAGACAATTTCGTTCGAGCTTCAATACAAAGAGTGGCCTAAGCTGTCACGAAATGTAGCAATTGGCACAGCCCATGAATTCGCTCTTGCAGCAAATACCTCGCAGACGGGACGAGACCGGAGTGCATGTATGTTTGTGAATACATCTGATGACTCGCTTGCATTTGGGAAAGTAATTACTCTGTTCGAGCACAATCACATGAATTCAAAACATCATTTTGCGATGGTCAAACCTTTTCATGTACTCGAAGATCCTCAGGCTGCAGCTTTGTACTACTCAAGCTCAAATGCTAGTGAGTACACACAAACGCAAATCATCGATGTAGCCACAATCGTCGAGCCTGTTGGTCGGATCAAACGCACACATAATCGATCGTCCTCGAATCGAATCCGCTCACAAGTTAGATATTGGATCGCTCGTGGTTACGGAATCGAAGCTGCAATTTGACGGTCAAAACCAAAACCAAAGCCATACGCATATCTTGTGTAAATCTTGTGTCTCTACTTGATCATACAATTCGTATGTTTCCGTATGTGTGAATCCACAGACACTTTTGCAAATCATGTGCAGCGCCTGCAACTCATGCAAAACGGATGGACTGGTAAGTTATCCTTGAGAAATGAAATGTAACTCGTGTAAGTCGTGTATGAAGGCATCTGCCACATTTGTGTTACCTAATATTTCCTATGCTAGTACTTACGTTTTCCTTGAGCACGCCATGCGCCACACGGCCGTAGGGCTGGCGGGGCGAATTTCTCCAAAGTCAGTTCATAGCAGCTGCAGCCAGACATGTACACGATCATGAGCATATCCGAGCAAGCATTCGCTGGCGGACAAGTGAATCCTATCACGACGCCAACTGCTGGCCAGGGGGCGGCGTATGGCGCAGTACATTGCATTCCGGTCTTTAGTGAATCATGACAGTTTTAAGATTTGCGTCCGTGTACATATGGCGTTCGGTGGCTACATTCTCATGTCAAGCCGCGTCGATCTCGTTAACACGATCGATCGTGAAGCGATATCGATAGAGTTCTTGCAATCTCCAAAATTGGCCATGATTATTGAGTCATGATGTGAAATGTGTAGACTAATTGTAGCTTGCTTGTGACATGTAAGTTACTCAGTGCTGTGGCTATAGGGATCATCGATATACTTCACACTCGTGGCCGTCCTCTTCGCGAGAAGTTATACCAACAAAGTTGATTGTGCAATTCATTTGCAAATTGCAGTTGTCAAGGTCCCAAGTAAAAGTTTTAACATCAGTCAATGAGATGTAACATTATATACAAAGATGCTCGGATCTACAAATGAAGAACGCGTATATATCCCTACTATGTCTGACTCTTGCTAAAATCCCTGTTCATCTGGATTATCAAAACGCTTCCTAAGAGCCGTTCACTATCGCTTTTTCCACTACCGCATACAACGCCTTTGCCTTTTCCGTGACTCTCCACGGCGAGCTGTTGTCGACGCCTTGTTCAGCACCGAGGTAGGAAGAGATTCTGCACGTCGGATCGTGTACCTTTCGGAGAGCCTGCAGCTTGTCCCACGCTTCGTCAGAGACAAAAGAAGATTTACGGTGCTGGTGGTCAGAGTCGCCGAGGTACTGTCCGATCGAGTACTTTTCGATGTGCTGCATCGTGCGACTGACCCAGCCTTGGAACTTGGCGTCGTCGCGCTCGTTTTCCCAGACACAGTAGATGGCGTAGTAGTGGTCGGATTGCAGGGATAGTGCCATGTCGCTCAACGGACTCTTCATGGGTCCCATGCGGTAGTAGAGAATGAAAGTCTTGCCGTTGGGGACGCCCGTCATACTTGGTCGCATGGCCTCCATGACTTCTGCATTGCTGCCGACCAAGTATCCGTTGTCGGCCATATATCGATGTCTTTCAGGATTGGCGGTCTTTTGAAGCTCGTACTCATCCATCAATTCAGTCTTGTAATCGACACGAGCCATAATGTGTCCTTCCGGCACATTTTCGCGCCAAGGCCTCAGTATGCTTGCGGATTCTTCAAGGGTGTCCTTGAATGCTAAAACATGGACAAGATAGATATTGTCTGTGTTTGCCTGTTCGTCTCTATTGTCGTGCTGCGCCAGTGATACAATTTCCAGGTCAGGGTCGGATGTGTCGCTGTTCTTGAGCATCCACATTGTCGCCTTCTCGTAGTGTTCTTTAGGCCAGATATAAGTCGTCGCCAGCAGACCTTTAGGGTATTTCCTGCACTTCAGATAGAACTTTGTGACCAGACCGAAGAAACCAGGTCCGGCACCTCTAGCGGCCCAGAATATGTCAGCATGCTCAGTGGTGCTGCAGTGCTTGAAGGTACCATCGGCCATGACTACATCGATACCAACAACAGACTCGCAAGCCCAGCCATAAGATCTGCAATTCCAGCCCATACCGCCCTGAAGCAAGAATCCTCCGATGCCAACACTGGGACAATGACCACCGTTGAACATGTACCCACGTTTTGTCAGGTAGCCATTCAAGACCTCGCCCGTGGTGGACGGCGAGGCCACAGCAATCAGGGTCTCCTCGTCGAAAGTCAAGTACTGATACTTTCCGAGGTCAATGAGTAAAGTATCATTCCTGTCAAATTAGCATATGAATAACGACCAATGATTCATCTTCCATACCTGACTGACCATGCTGCCCACGAGTGTCCTCCACTACGGATAGAGATCTTCATATTGTGATCGCGTGCATATTCCACGGCTTCACGCAATTCTTCCTCCGTGGTCGGCTCAATCACTGCCTTAGGATACCGTGCCGGCCGTCGGTGATTGAATACCCTGCCAACGCGTGCCCTTTCATAGTCCTCGTCTCCACGCAAGATTAGTCCCATCCTGTATGTCTAACACGATCAAAGCTGCTTGAGAAGGACGAGCTTACTATGCCTGACAGTCTAGATAAATAAAACATGTACCGCACAGTGGAGAAGATGATAGAAGTGACCGGGAAGTGGAGAAGACGCGGTGTGTCGTTGTTACACAAAAAGTGAATCCCATCCGAATCACGAGATGCGGGGGATAAGCGAACAGACGGAACTCGAAACTACGGAGCCGGAAAAATTGTCTTGGCGGCCGCCCACTTTCGAGGTTACTTCCGCTTTCGAGGGTTTTTTTCATCTCCTTCCGTGCTTCGGCAGTTCACAGGTTCATTCTCACCTAGACATATACATAACAACTCGTGCGACCCTCGCACAAGGCTCAGCAACTGATCAATCGTGCAGTCAATTGCCTCAGCCAACTTGAGGATGGTGGGCCGATCGACTGTACAAGGATGGATCGATGGCGAGCGCACGACTGTCAAGGATGAAATCGACGCTGCATTGTCTTCATGCGCTCGGGTACAGGCTCACTGGGCCGACACAAAGCTGGACGATCGAAAGGCAATCGTGCGTCGAGCAGGAGACTTACTGCGCGAATCAAAGGAAGAATTTTGCCAGGCCTTTGAGAAAGAGGTCGGCGTCGCACCGCCATTTGCACACTTCAATGTGGACACTTCGATCGGGATGTTTCATGAACTATTGAGGGTCGTGGACAGCGTCTTGAAGGCTAATAGACTGGAGCTGAGTCAAGGCGACCATGCGCTCGTCACAAGGGTACCATTCGGCACCGTGCTTGCCATTGCGCCTTGGAATGCCGCAATCATCCTTTCCTGTAGGGCATTTCTCACACCCATCCTGTGCGGAAATTGCTGTATTCTGAAAGGGTCAGAGTTGAGTCCGCAGACACATCTTCTGTGGGGAGGATTGTTCAAGAAGGCCGGCCTGCCTGATGGCGTGCTTAATATCGTGATTGTACCGACCGATCAAGCCGCATCGGCCACGGAACGTCTCATCTCGGACGACAGGATTCGTCACGTCAACTTTACTGGTTCGACTGCCGTGGGCAGCATTATCGGAGGACTTTGTGGAAAACATCTCAAACCAGTGGTTCTCGAGCTCGGGGGCAAAGCACCTTCTATAGTGCTTGAGGATGCGAATCTTCCAGCTGCCGCCAGTCATTGCTTGCTTGGAGGTTGGCTGAATCAAGGTCAGATATGTATGTCTACCGAGCGTGTTTTAGTCTTGGACTCTGTCTACGATAAGTTTGTCGAGACTCTTGGAGACGTGGCTGCAAAATCTGGACTGCGTCAATCTGGACTGGCTCTAGTCAGCCAAGCCGGTACGGAAAAGTACAAGACATTGCTTGAAGACGCCCTAGGTGGCGGCGCTAGCTTGTTGTCTGGTGACGCCTCGGGAAGTACACCAACAATTCTGACTGATGTAAAGCCATCAATGCGCATCTACACGGAGGAGTCATTCGCACATACCTTTTACGTTGTTCGCGTGTCGTCGGTCGAGGAAGCAGTAAAGCTCGCCAATTCTTCAAAGTACGGCTTGTCTTCCTCTGTCTTTACCGAGGATCTCGAGAAGGGCATCGAAATTGGCAACAAGATTCAAGCCGGTGCGACACACATCAATGCCATGACCGTGCAGGACGAGCCAAACGTGCCTCATGGCGGCTTCAAAAACAGCGGCTTTGGTCGCTTCAACAGTGTCGAGGGTATTATGAGCTTCACGCAAATCAAGGTTGTCACTGTACATAAGAGCTCGATCGCATATACATAAACGAGCCCAGAATAGCTACACGATCGAGAGCGTTGAAAGTCGTCATGTCTATGCCAAAAGATGGGACGAAGAGAGGGGCAAACATTGTAGCTTTTGTTTAGCACTGTAGTTGCAGAGGAAGGATGAATTTATATATACGAAATGACTTGCAGTATGAAGAAGGAAAAGAAAGCATATCTACCATTCGCCGAGTCTGAATTGTGAATTGCACATAGATACGAGCTCCCACGTTTCTGCTCCCATGATGTTCTTTGTGCCGACATCCTTTTCACGCGAGGCCGCTCCGGCGGCAAAGCATGCAGGAATAAAGTGGTCGTCCGTGGCATGGGCGTCGCGAAATTGGGGATGATTCATGAGACGCGTTATTGCTCTTGCGAGGCCAGGGCCGGAGTTCTTCGTCATGGCATCCTCAAACGTCTGCCTGAACTCCATGAGTGCATCTTCCGGCGGCACGGGTTGTGCGAAATTGTCTCGGTATAGCAGCATGTCTGACCAGTGATTGCGATAGAGGTTGTGTACTGCACCTCCAGTACCAATGAGCAGGATATTCTCGTCGCGCAGCGGTGCGAGTGCCGCGCCGATCTTGAGGTGATAGTGAGGGTCGAAGCGGGCGTTCATGGAGACGGTCGTGACTCCAGGGCATCCTTTGGGAAACATGCGGATGAGTATCAGAAAAGTATCGTGGATCCAGTCGAAATCGTCATTCGGCGATACCTCAAACCCGGCATCATCCAGCACACCCACCACGCGGTCCGCCAGCTTAGTATCGACATTGATCTTGTAGTTTTCATATTTCTCCGGCGCGACAAAGGCAATCGGACTCAATGCCGGATTGACTTTACGTGCCACCTGGATCTTGTTGCCGCGACACTCCCAGTGAGCACCCATGAGAACGACTTGCTTGACGCCGCGCTTCAGTGCTTCATTGCCGCATTCCAGCCAGAAGTCCGCAGAAGTAGACTCTTCACCGAGCATCATTGTGCTTCCGTGCGAAAAGAAGAGCACCGGAGTGGATTTTTGCACGCCATTTTCCGTGACCTTTTCTGCATACGTAGCGTGCGGCATTGTCTCAACCTTGAGCTACTCTTTGCGACTGCGTGATAGCGATCACGAGCAGTCTGATATAGTAGTCAGTATCGTTATCTCTTTACAGCTTCCTTTCACCCTATACCGCTGTCTACCTTTTGCCCCTCCAGCTGCAGATGCATATCTCCGGCGGTGGAGACGTAAAATAATCTGCAGAACCCCACAGATCCGGTAAATGTGGGGTATGTTGCAGTCGAATATCTAATGTGGAGATATCGTGCTCATCCAGAAGAGACAATAGCGGACGATTTTTGACCAGTCTGCACGGAGGAAAGAAGACGTGTAGAGATGAGTTTATACCACAGACAACCTGTAGGATTTGGTGCAGCTGCGAGTCCGAGGCAAGACTTGCGCACAAGCAAACCGTTCACGACATGGCCGGAAGCGCGAATGCATCTCGCAAGAATAGTGCACAAGACGACGAGAGAAGCGATGCACTCTATACTGCCGCAGGGCTTCGAGGTCGAGCCTGATGTACAGCCGACGTTGATGTATGAGGTGATGAATCTTAGAAATTTGCCATGGTTGGCGGGTCGTGGGTACAATACTTGCGGAGTCTATATCGGAAACGTGGTGCACAAAGCATCGGGAGAAAGAGGCTCATTTTTAGCAGTACTCTTCGAGTCTCTGTGTGATCCGATCGTCACTGGTCGTGAAGAGCTCGGATTTCCGAAAGTATTTGCCGATCTGAGAGTAGAGGGTGACAAGTACACGCTTTCATGGGACCATCACGATTTTCTCGAGCTCAATTTTGTGGGCGCCAAGGAGTCGTCCACGCATCCGGAACTCTTGGCCAAGAAAGCATACACGCATCCCATGGTGGATGGCAATCTGGCGTATCGTTACATGCCAGCCATCGGTAGACCGGGGCAGGCCGATGCCGAATATTGCGTCAAAATGCCTCCAGTAAAGACGCCGCAAGAGATTAAATCATACAAGGAAGTTAGTACTGCTGCAGCGATTCTCAAGATCACTGAGTCTACATTCGAGCAATTGCCTACATTGCACAACATTGTGAATCAGCTAGCCAAAGTGCCTAATCTCGGCATCATAGAAGCAGGCATATACGATTTGCAGGAGGCCTCGGACTGCGGCCGGGTCTCCAAGGTGCACGTCCACCGGGTAGACTAGCATTGGAACCCGAATATCGTTCTATGCATTTCAGTTACCGTGCTACGCCTCGCGTGCATTGTCGTTTCGAGAGTCGTGAGATTTTCCCCACAGAATTGACCTTGTGATTTACTGTATCGAGTGCCCCACCGGTTTTTCAATTCGACATCGGTGCCGCGGTCAGTACTCTTCGTTAGCACGATTCACCAGCTACTGCAGCTGGACTCTCGAATCAAGGAGAGTCGCGCCGATCTGCATTACCCCACAAATTGCGGGGCAAGTGTGGCATTTTGTGAAACCTGGCACAAGAATCGCGTGCACGAATCAGAAGCGAGGGAATCCTGCGCTGAGCAGATTGGAAATCCTGCAGATGGGTATTGGCTTTTCCCCGCGCCCGCGCCCGCGCAACCTGCCAAGAAGTACTGCAGACACTGAATTACAAACACAAAAAAAGTTCGCTTAAGATTTCAACCCACCGGACGGGCGGTGCCAGAGTGGCTGCCTTCCAGGACATGCTTGCTTATATCTATGGCCTCTGGTAGCTCATATTTGACAGAGAAGATTGAGACAGACAATAAAGATATCGCACGTCGATAGCTTGCCAGTCAATTAAAGCCCTGAAAATTCCTTGTACATCACGTTATGGCCACTTCCCCGAGTTATTCGGAGGACCCCAAGCACATGACCAAGCACTATGAGACGGCGGCCATTGAGCCGATGGATGAAGCACGTCTGGGCTTCAGCAGCAGCAGCGACAGCAAGGAAGGCGGTCTGCTGAGGTACCGCACGCACGGGTCGGTACGTCTCAACAATGCCACCACGGGTGAAATCATCCTGATCCCTACGCCGACCAAGAATCCAAATGATCCATTGAATTGGAGCTACGCCAGAAAGATGTATGTGACCATACTGGCGTGTCTGGCCGTCTTTACCTGCAACTTTCTCGCCGCCGGACCGACCGTCATCATTGTCAAGGTCGCGCTGCAGTACGGCACAAAGGAGACGGTGCCGGGCAAGATTGCTCAGGTGGCGTACTTCTTTACTGGTGCCGCGCTCTGTCAGGGTATCGGCATCATGCTCTGGAACCCACTCATCAACAAGTTTGGCAGAAGGCCCATTTACGTCTCCAGCTTTGCACTCTACTTTATCGCCGCCATCTGGGGTGCCTGTGCCAAGACGTATGGTGCGGAATTGGCATCGCGACTGGTACTCGGTCTCGCAGCCGGTGCGGGTGAGTCGCTCGCTCCACTGACCATCGCGGACATCTGGTTCCTGCATGAGCGAGGCTCGTCTATGGCCACCTACAACTGTTTCCTGTCGCTCGGTGTGGCCGTAGGTACATTCATCGACGGCATGTTTTCGAGATCCGTGCACGGCACCTACCAGAACATGCTCTTTCTCGGTGCCGGCCTCATCGGTCTCGTGCTTTTGCTCGTCATCTTCACGTTCCCGGAGACGAGTTTCCGACGTCTCGAGAATGAGCAGCACAGGGACGACGGGGCGTCCGTCAAGAAGGACTCTTACGTCCAGTCCCTGCGCTTCTACAGTGGCACATACACCAAGGAGTCGGTGCTCAAGATGCTCCTCCGTCCATGCGGTGTGGTGCTCCTGCCTCCTGTTCTATGGGCCACCCTGGTCTTTTCCGGTACCGTCGGATTCGTCGTCGCGGTAACGAGTAACATTGCCGTGGCCTATGGCTCGCCACCCTGGAACTTTGTCGGTTGGCAAGTCGGTCTCCTGAACCTTGGAGGTGCCGTTGGCGGTCTCCTCGGTATCTTCTTTGGTGGCAAGATCTCGGACATGGTCGCCAATTGGGGCACGCGACGAAACGGCGGCATTCGGGAACCGGAGATGAGATTGCCGGCAATGATGATCTCCGTCATCACTTGTCCCATCGGTATCGCACTGTACGGCATCGGCGTCCAGCATGGATTGACTTACTGGACCGCGGTCGTCTCAAGTGGAATGATTTCCTTCTCGATCGTCCAGGGCACAAATGTTGCCTTGGTGTATGTGATTGATTGCTACAAACCGATTGCCGGAGAGTGCATTACCGCATTGCTCGGATTCAAGGCAATGGTCGGGTTCCTGCTCTCATTCTACACCAATACCTGGGCGTTCGAGAGTGGTTACCAGAACGCCTTTGGCGAGATGGCTGCCATCTCTGCCATACTCTTACTGGGATGGATACCTTTCTACATCTGGGGTCAGCGTATAAGACAAGCAGCCTGGAAGATGTCCATGTTCAGATGGATCCAGTGGAACGATGATCGAGAAACGAACGAGTAAACGAGTCGGTGAATCATACAACGTTTCGACACACCTCAAGTGTTGAGTTCTGTGAGAACCCAATAGTTCGTCACAACTTATGCCTTTTATCAGTATATAGTTTTCTGTAGTGATTTACTTCGATTGCACAATGAGACAAAAAGGCCATGTCAAGTGTGATTTCGAAAGTTCATCCGTGTATATATGCTGTCTCTATCTTTCATATTTGTTGGGCAACACCCAGAATACAGAAATGAACAGTTCTTGGAGGCATTAATTTGTCGTGCAATAATCAATTACATATAGATTCTCATGCAAATCCATTCTTTGGCACAATTTCTATCCAGTATCCATCTGGATCGGCAATGAACCCAATCTTGGTATATACATGATTCATGAATCCCGCACCCGGCAGGACTTTCTCATCAGTCAGTACGAGTGCCCGTGGATGCGTCTCGTCCACGTCCTTGATGATGGTGGCTCCCATTTCTCGTAACCGTCGCATGGCCGTGGGTACGTCCGGCACCGACAAACCCAAGTGTCCGAAACCCAAGTTCCCGTGCTCATTGCCACTCAATATGGTGAAGTTTGGATCTTTCTCTGTTCCGTGAAGGTGAATCAATTCAATCAGTCCTTGATCCGACTGCATGTTTGCCATTCTACTCTGCGGCGTGTCACCTGCTTTGGGATAACTCATGTAATAGATCGAAAAGGGACCAGTATTGAATTTCATGAGCTGCCGCAGTCCAAGTACATCCTCATAGAATGGTATTGACACTTTCGGGTCTTTGATGCGATACATCAAGTGATTGACCACGTAGCCAGTGGTTTCTGGCGGTTGTTGTGCGAGATGCGCTTCCGTGGGTGGCATCGGGTGTGGATCTGCCTCGGCATAGTCGAAGCGACTGTTCTCGTCAGACATGTAATGCTCGTGACCTCAAATCAGAATCGAGTATACTTTGATATCCTCAGCCGTACAATCTTGTGTCCTGATGCTGCTATGCACAAGCTTGCGGTTGACAATGGCTACGCAGGCTCCACTCATGTCCTCAGTCGCCATCACGAGATAAACTTTTCTCCGCCATGGTGTCACCCACCGGGTGGCTTCATCTGGAGAAAAGTTACCATCTGAAGCATGTGGAGCCGCTCATTAGTCTTCCTTGATTGTGGTTTGCACTTGTACTCATCATCTATTCATTCGAGTAGAGCGACGGTGTATAGTCTATGCTTGTATAGAAGCCGTGGTATTCATAGATGAGCACACTCGCAGGCAAGGTTTGCATCGTGAGCGGTTCGTCCTCGGGAATTGGAGCCTCGATATGTCGCGAATTGGCAGAGAAAGGAGCAATTGTCGTGGTGAACTATCCTTTCGCTTCTCTCAAGTCCGAGGCACAAGAAGTACTGGACTCTTGTGACGGAAAAGGCATCATTGTCGAAGCTGATTTGAGCACGGTGGAAGGCCCAAAGGCATTAATTGATGCCACTGTTGAGAAATACGGCGATATCTACTGTCTTGTGAACAATGCTGCACTCGCAGTCAACAAGACACTGGAAGACTCTACGCTTGAGGACTTTGAGCACTTGGTCAATCTCAACGGACGAGGCGTGTTTCTACTGACAAAACTGGCACTCCCGCATTTGACGCGACCATCCAGAATTATCAACATTGTGTCTGCCACCTCGAGGGGTGCACCACCGTTGCAGACCATCTACTCCGGCACGAAAGGCATGGTTGATTGTTTCACAAAAGTATGGGCGAAAGAATTGCCTCCCAAGTACGGATGTACAGTCAATGCAGTGTCCCCTGGTCCAACAATGACTGCAGGCTTTGCGGCAGCTGGAGAAGAGGCCATGAAGGTCCTACAGAGCACGATTGACATGACACCGGTTGAAAAGAGGTTGGGACAACCAGAGGAAATTGCTTACGCTGTTGGAGTGCTCGCAGATGAGAAAGCGAGGTGGATGAATGGTGTTCATTTGCACGTCAATGGAGGTCTGCTAGTAGACTCATAAACAGACTATATGAGATGATATAATTTGTACAAAGAATGGCATTATTCTATAGCTTGGAAGCTTGACGCTGCATGCGCGTCACGCGATCACTGCCGTACAAGTTCGCGACCCACCAATCACTGAGAAAGGTAGGAAGGTAGTACATGAGCGAAAACTTCCAAGTAGTCGCACCAGTCGTCAGATATCGAGGCGGATTGCTGCTCAAAGCATTCTTTACGACTTCCTTGGCCAGTTCTTCAGCCGTGGTGCTATTTTGCTGACTGGTGTTGGCTCGTGCAGTGATCTTGTCGAGAACACTTTCATAGTGTACTGTCGTGGGCGTCAGTCTCTCCATGTTGGCAACGCCAATGAGTGATTTGATGGCACCGGGCGCGACAATCATGACCTTGACACCGAAGTTCTTGAGCTCGAGGGACATGACGTCCGACAGTGAGTGTATGGTTGCTTTTGTGGCACTGTATATTCCTCCCCATGGCGTGGCTTTGTATGCTACCATGCTGCCGATATTGACCACGAGACCACTTTCTTGCTTGATCATGTGAGGCACGACTGCCTGGGTCGTTGCCAGCAAGCCAAAGACATTGGTCTCGAATGCTGCTCTGACGCCGTCCATGTCTGCTTCAATGACTGGTGCAACGAATCCTTGACCTGCGTTGTTGACAAGCACATCTATACGTGATGTCTCCTTCATGATCCTCGCCACAGCGGCATCTATCGACTCTTTACGAGTTACATCTAGTGGTATTTTTATGATTGCTTGGTCGAGGCCCGTGATCTTGTCAGTATTGCGTGCTGAAGCGTAAACCTTGCAGCCTGCCCGGTGAAATTGTCTCGCCAGTTCGTGTCCAATTCCTCCAGCTGAGCATCCCGTGATCAGGACGACTCGAGCACTCATCCTGCTACTAGTGGATCTCGATAACAAAGCTCTTCACGACGACAGCATCTGATTGAGGGCTATCGAGAGGTAAACATAGCTCACATTGTTGATGCCACAGTATCTTTCGAGATGAAGTGTTGTTGACCCACCGGCACAAAAACGTTGCAGACATGTCGTCGCCGGCTCCGCGCCGATGTCGTGGCATGACTGAACACGATAAATCCCGGCGCCAATCATAGCAAGAAGTCGTACTATTGAAAAGCACAACAAAAGAATGGCTACCATGGTCGAAGGGAAAAGGAAGCAATAGAACAGAAATGAATCGCATGCTACAGCTACAAAAGCATGGGACTAGTTTGACAACACAAGCTGGTTCCGCTCGATCCAATCTTGTACACCATTGTATCCATAGTTGTATTCTGAGAACTTGGCAGCATCGAGGGGCGTTTGTACTTGACCATCTCCTTGTGTCTTGACACCGAGGGCGATTTGTCGTGAATAGCCCTGTATACGTGAAGCGCGCTCGAGCCTGACGAGCTCGAGATTCTCCAGTGCTTGAGGCACAGTCTCGCGCGTGCGGCCTTTGAGAACATATGCCAGCGCTTCTGCATCCTCGATAGCTTGACCTCCACCTTGTCCTTGATGCGGCAGCATCGCATGCGCTGCATCTCCTACGATACATGTACGGCCCTTAACCCAAGTATCGAGCGGCGACCTATCGTTCAATTGCCAAAGACCACAAGAACCTGAAGCTGCCAAGAGTTCTAGAATATCTGGGTCGAAACCTTTGAATGACTGAACAAGGTGCGTCAAATCACCGTCAGAGCTCCAGGACTCTACACTCTTCTCATGCAGGACGGAATCTGGTATCATCGCCACAATATTGAGCAACGTCATATTTCGACAACAGTATGCCACGATTCTTCGATCACCTGCTAGCCAGACTGTCAGACCGCCTTGCAAAAGAGACTTGAACTTTTCAGGGATCTTGTCTGCCGGTACGAGCGTGCGATATGCTGAATGTCCTGAAGGCTCTGCTGGAAGTTGTTTCCCCAGGACAAAATCTCGAACTATAGAATGAATGCCGTCTGCCCCGACGATGAGATCGCCAGAAATCGTTTCTCCCCCCTCCAGAGTCACGATCGCTTCCTCGCAATTGATGTCCTCCGCCTTGTTTCCGCACAACAGTTCCGCGGCATTGTCTCCTTCAGTCGCCAATCTCTTGAGCTCATTGTGAAGGTCAACGCGATGATTCAGCAGCCACGGTCCACCAAACTTTTCCCTCGCATTTATGGGAAACTCGAGCAGCGTCTCGTTTTGTGCATTTCGCTCAATCACGCGCGTAACCTCAACGGACCCAATTCTTTTCGGATCGAGTCCCCATTTGAGTGCAATCTTGGATGCATTCGGACCTAGATGAATGGCTGCCCCGGTCTCTGACTTGAGTCGGCTCTTCTCAACTATAGTGACCTTGTGATCTTCCTTGAGGGCAATTGCACTGGCCAGTCCTGCTATGCCCGCGCCAACAATAATGACGTGCATCTTGCGTGTCCAAATCGCTTAGATATTATGAGTTGTTCTGAAACAGCTATCAGTGATGACACTGTGTTTGTGTTTAGACAAGAACAAGTGCAAAGAGTTTTAGTAATACAACATTTGATGGTGGTAGATCTTCCTTGCCGGCGGAGGCGCAACCCTGTCCCCGCAAATTTGTGGGGTAGCATCTCTGGGATTCTCCAGCTGCCGCGAACTCGGCTCCAGCGGTTTGCAGAGTAAGTCAAGTAAACAGCCCGATCGAGTCTGAGCATGGATGCGTTGATTTCAGCTCGTGTTGGCAAGAATAGATCCAACGTGGTATGACTTGTGTACAGAGTTGAATCAAGACTGCTTCAGCGGGCACGAGTCGTTTGGCCATATATGGACCGGACTCCTGTCAATATCAACAGAGTTTATAGACTACAATGGCAACGCTCAATCTATCTAACATAAACCTGATAAGCTTTGTAGACGGCGAACAAAAGACCCAAGACGCCGCCGGCGGCGCTCAAAGCTACAGTCCCCATCATCACCTTGATACCTTGCACAAAGAAATCCGTTCTTGCACCTTCTCTCTGCTTGACGGGCTGCAGTTGTGTTTCTTTCACAAACTGTTGGACAGAAGCTAATTCGCCATAGCCTCTTGCGGCCTGGAAGGCGATGTTCTCGGGCGTGGCATGCGAGTATTCTCCGACGCGAGAAAACATTGCAGATGGAAAACGATTCACAATGTCGGACTTGCCGTAGATTGGCAGGGCTCCAATCAGCAGACCCATAGGTATGAAGTTGACATATGTATTGACAGACTTGATGAATTGAGACAGGTACTTTGCGGCTTCTAAGGAAGCAAACAAGTACTTCGCACCGCTCAACTGATTGTTCAGAATACCGTTGCAAGTATCAATCGCGTCATCCAAGGACGAAACTTTCCGAATCGCTATCATGGGTCCCCTAGGTGCAGGAAGAGTGGTAGAGCTGGAAATATTCCCAATAATAGTGATACCCATTCGTCTTTGTTTCCTGTCAATCAGTCCTCGCATTGTGGGGCCACTTTCTTCGAAATTTGTATTGTCGATGAAGTCTACAGCCTTGGCGAAAGTGTCAGGTACGAGCTGTTCGGCTGGTAATTTAGCCGCAGCATGCATCAGCGCTGTAGTGAATGAATCTGCGATGTATTCGTGTACGAGAATGACAATTGGAGCAGCATAGCTTTGACCAGCGGTGAACGTCTTGCTGGCGATGATTTGACGAGCGGCAATCTCAGCATTTGCTGTACGATCGACAATGGCGCAACAAGGTCCGGAGTAGCACTCGATGACCTTGGTCGTTGATCGCGTTTCAGTCAGCGCTTTTCTCAGGGTCTGAACTGATGCCGCCTCGGCAGTCTGCAAGAGCAGAGTATCTATATGGAATCGTTCTGGTAATGCAGTAGGAGTCTCGTGTAACACGAGGTAAGAGTCTTGATCCAGAGGCTTCATGATTTCTGATAGGAGTCCTACGATTTCCGCGCTTTGTACCGCAGGACTCAGTACGCAGGTATTGCCAGATGCAATGGCAGAACTCAGTGGTGCAAGCGCATTGTAGAATACATTTACCGAAGTATCAAACACGATGAAGACTGTGCCTACCGGTACAAAAACAATGCTCTCAGAAGCGCGAGATAGATTCTTCTTGTCAAGTTGATTGAAGTGAGCCTCGATGGCCTTGAGAATTTGTGCGATCTCAGCATAAGCATGTACCGGAGAACTACCACCCACACGACCGAGACTTGCGACGAGCTTTGCGGACAATTGCTTGACAGACCTGTGCAGCTGTGTGAGCATCTTGCGCCTGTAGATGATATTCTCGCATCGCCCGTCAGTCCTAGTCGAGCCGACGCGTTTGTAGACATCTTCTAGGACAACCATTTTAGCCGGGTTAGCAATGTGTATGATGAATGATCTATGTTAAGGATCGATGGTCTCTGTCCCCGTGTAGGATTGTACTTTTGTGATATCGAGTAATGTACAATACTAATTATGGGAGCTATCTAAGCGACGCCCCCGCGCCCACTTTCCCCATAAAAATTACCATCACCCACCGCCTCCGCTCTTCTTCTTCTCCGCAAAATCACTTCAAAGCCTACACAGACGCGCCCGCCGGGCTATAGCTGTCACTATTCCATGCTTCCGTGATATGCGCACTAGCAGTCTTGTCGCTTCGCTTTAGCCATAGTTCAAGAAACCTCAGCTATAGTTCAAGGCAGGCGACACGGTTGCGCGCTCCAGTACAAGTAAATCAGTGACGCTATAGACTACAGCTGAATCGTATCGGCATGTCTTCGCGCATACAAACCATTACTGGCAATGGCAATTCAGTCACCACAGACTCTACCCATGGCGTCCTGAAATTGCTAGCGGGCTATGATTTACACACAACGGGTGAACATGAACCTGATCAGAGTCTACACAATGCAGACAACTTAGTGGACACTTCGCCGGAAGAATCGCAAGCTAGTCGTGAGGCCGAGAGCATTCAACAGATAAATCAGAACCCGGAATGGTGGCCGACCAACTATAATCGCATGCCACCTCATCGTCCCGTCAACCACGACTTGGATAGGTCCCAGCGGCCAGCGGGCAATAGTACCTTTGAGTGGTACTTCATCAATGGAATGCTGAGCGGAGTCTGCGCAGTCAGCGGAAGTAGCAAGCTCTGGAGAGCCACTGCTGGGCGTCTAGCTCCAAAAATCTTCCACTACGAGATCGGTGGGCAGTGGTGAGAGCATTGTTAGTGGTCGGGTGGATTTGTCAATTTGTTCGTACGTTGGGATTATGTGGGTCTTCAGAGGAGCGATTCGTATACATATATATATATCGTCTACACGCGTACGCCTGAACACAAGACGTTCTTTTCCCAGACAAATGTTTGACCTGATTTTTCCCGAACTCCCGGAGCCATCAGGTAAATCCAGCTCAGCTTGCATTGTCCAGCACAGAACTTTGCATTGCACAACGTCTTGAAGAGCAAAGGGAACATGTTTGAATCTATTTACACATGGACGAAGATGTTTGACCCAAGATCTTGACGAATGATTGGTGGCAGAACGAGTAATCTACTCATCTACAACTGGAAACCTGGATCGTCTAATGATTTGCCATTGACTAGTGGAGGCTTGGCATCAATCAACACAAATGCTATGCGTGCCCATTCATCCGACTTGTTGACCCAAGCATGGATTGTACCCCGCTGTACCACCGTGTCACCGGGACGAATTTCTACCTCCACGCCGTCGTCGAGCACCATCCACAATTTTCCGGAGATGGGTATGCCGTAATCGAGAGAGACAGTCCTATGCATTGGAGACGTACTGTGAGGTGCCTAAAATCTGGTTGAGCTCTCTCGTCTTCTCAGAGTTCTTCATTACAGACGTACCATGTCGACTATACGACAGAGCGAGCCTCCCGGGCTATGTACTTCTCCTCTTCGCTCGGGCATCACTTCATCGAGATCGGAAGGGAATGAAGTCGTCTTCCAGACAAAGTGAAACTCTGCATCTTTGTCTTTAGACTGGAAATGCGGGCATGCTTCCATCTCGTAAAGTGCTTTAGCTTTGTCGTTGTGTTTCGTCACGATTCTCCTGGCCGGAGGGAAGTTGTTTGTGTCCATGAATGGGACTCCAAATAACGCAATATATCCTCGTGTTCGACTTTGACACAAACTGAATCCTGTATCGTTTTGACTCGTACTCGTCTACCTTAGAGGTATAGCTGTAGCTATAGCTATAGCTACAGATCTGAGCTATTTGCCCAAGAATTCAACTCCCGGTGGGATAACAACTTGTGGAGCCGTTCTCCACCACATTGATTTTCCTTGGTGCATGACAATGTGAAGAGGACAGCGAATAGTAAGTTGATTATAAGACAGCTTGGGACAAACTTCAGTCTGGAGAGGATTCATACAATCGCTCGACAATCACTTGATCTTTTGCTGAATCATGTCTTGGATTAAAGCGCCTCAAGTGGAAGCTACCTCGGGCAAGACTGCCGAGTCTACCGCAGTGCGTACTATAGTTGAGAATGCCATCAAGGACATTCGCACACGAGGTGATAGCGCCGTCAGAGAATTCTCGGAAAAGTTTGATAAATGGTCACCCAAATCGTTCAAGTTGTCGAAAGCAGAACTCGAAGAAGTGATCCGGGCAGTACCCAAGCAGACTATCGACGACATCAAGGAAGTACAGAAAAATGTAAGGCAGTTTGCGGAATTGCAACGCAAGAGCATCACAGACTTCGAAGCGGAAGTGCAACCTGGAGTTTTCCTGGGACAAAAGAACATTCCCATTGATGCAGTTGGCTGTTACATACCCGGAGGACGTTATCCTTTGCTTGCGAGTGCTCATATGACCATCATCACCGCAAAAGTGGCCGGCGTCCGAAAAGTGGTTGCGTGCACGCCGCCCATTCAGGGTCAGCTGCCAAAAGCTACCATTGCTGCCATGTACCTTGCAGGCGCCGACGAGATTCACATCCTCGGAGGCGTTCAAGCTGTAGCCGCCATGGCCATCGGCACGGAGACCATTCCAAAGGTCAACTTCTTAGCAGGACCCGGCAATGCTTTCGTGGCGGAAGCCAAGAGACAATTGTTTGGTGACATTGGTATCGACTTGTTTGCAGGCCCAACAGAGGTCTTAATTGTCGCCGATGAGAAAGCCGATTCATTTACATGTGCTGTAGATCTTCTGTCACAGGCTGAGCACGGGCCAGACACGCCTGCAGTACTCATCACGAACTCGGAAAAGGTTGCAAGAGACACGGTCCGTGACGTCGACAGAATCCTGATAGATATGCCGACCAGAGCTATCGCTTCTGTCTCGTGGGCCAACTTTGGCGAGGTTCGACTTGTAAAGGATATGGACGAGGCCTATGCACTTGCGGATGAATATGCTTCCGAGCACGTCCAAATTCTCACACAAACACCTCGAGATGCCCTGACCAAGATGTCAAATTACGGAGCTCTGTTCCTGGGAGAGAACACTTGCGTATCGTATGGAGACAAGGTTATCGGCACGAATCATGTTCTGCCGACACGAGGCGCTGCCAGATATACTGGAGGCTTATGGGTGGGAAAGTATCTCAAGACCTGCACATACCAGGAAGTCAAGAGCGTCACGGTCAGTGGCAAGCTCGGCGAGTTATGTGGTCGCGCCGCGCGAGCTGAGAACTTTGAAGGTCACGCCAGGAGCGGTGACATACGAGCGGCCAGAGCTCATGGGAAGAAGCCTGACTGGGCCTATTCTCAAGGACCTCTATTGTAAAGATGACCTTCATTCTCTTATTTAGCGTTTACATCGAAAATGTGCAATATATGTTACTTACCACCCACAACTTTCTGTCATTCCGTCTGTGATGATGACACAATCCAATTCAATCACTGCCTGTGGTGCGAAAAACAACTCCGACATTGCATAGATGTACTTGTATATCTGCAGTTGTCCTTCACAAGATTTCCTGCTGCAGCAGAAGCAGGAATGTGGAGCCGGTGCAGAGTTGCGCAAAATTTTCCCCGCGCAGAAACTTTGTCCCCACAACTCAACTCAACTTCTGCTAATTCACCATACAAGCGTTCTTTTTACAAGCATAGATCTTGAGCAAGTAGTGCGGAGCGACGCTCGGCAAACGGCAGGACAAAGGATCCTCTTATAGCGGCAAGACGTGAGCTTGATCTTCTTGTGTTATAGAATTACAAGCATGATCTGGGCACGCGAGTACAAACCATAAACGCGATTGCCTCGCACGCAGGCATTAGTCAACTGCGTGGTCCTGGAGCTATACGAGACTGATGCGCAAGGCGAACTCACAAGTCTTCAGCTGCGACGACTGTAGCGCTACTTATTCGAGGCGCGAACATCTCAAGAGACATCAACGATCACACACGCAAGGTCGTCCGTATCAGTGCAATGTGTGTCAGAAGCGCTTCTCAAGACGGGACGTTCTAAATCGTCATGCTCATCTACACGATGACAATGGTTCTGGTGACTTGTTACATACGCGAATCATTGGTTCTCGAGTTGGACGAGCTTGTACGGAATGTTCCGCGAAAAAGGTTAGATGCGACGGGACGCTGCCTTGTCTTTCGTGCACATCGAAGAACAAGCCGGAAGCATGCATCTATCCAGGAAACTACCAGGGGGACCCCGTGGTACAGCACGAGGACTTGGCTCTGCGCGAGTTGGACGCCGGACAAACATTGATCAACCTTCAGGACAATCGCCCGATACAGAATACCGTGCCCGACTATCAGCAAGAAGTGACTGACTTGTTACTACCCGTGGAGTTCTTGACTCCACAAGATATGCCACGCGAGCATCGACGGAATATGCAGTCCATTTCTACGGAATCTGGCATTCTCAGTCACGAAAATACCATGGCGGGCGATGCTATCACTGTCGTACCGACTGTCGATGAGCATATGCCGGTCAACTTCACAGACGAGAATGACTTTCAGAAATCCTTTGATATGGAGATGCCGTTCTATCCATGGACGTTTGATCTCGGCATCGCAGATTCAGCTATGGACTGGTTGAATCTGCCCGGATTTGACATGGACGTCGATGGCAGCATGACACCCGGCTACCGTGCCTCTCGAGCACAAACTCGTCAAGGCACACGTCAGGGCACGCCAGTCAGCAATGAGAGTCCTACCTCCGCAGAGGATGATCCACAGGAAGGCGAAAGCGATTGGCCAAACGATTGGCGGCCTACAACCCACCCGGACTTTGCGCTTCCTATAGTCTCCTTGACAGCTAGTCAATACGATGAAGGCAACACAATGCAAGTCATGTCAATGACAAAAGAGGTACGAAACGACTTGTGCTCCGTCCTTGAAGACATTGCACGCTACTATCCCATCAGTCTCGACATTCGAAATTTTCCAGATGTCAAAATCACAAATGTCCTGGTTCAACTATATTTTGAGCATTTTCATCCCCTGTGGCCGGTCTTCCATCGAGCGACCTTCGATGTGTCTAGAACGAGCAGTGTGGTCGTTCTGGCAATCTTGACGATTGGATGTCGATACCACGCACCAGGATTGACTTTGGGACTCTCGGAATTGCTGAGGCGGGCCATACAAGTATCATGCGAACGGGACAACACTCTTGTCCGAAGTCTTGGCATCAATCAGTCCTTACTCATCAGCCAAGTGTTGGGCCTGTTTCAAGGCAACAAGCGTACTTTGGAGATTGCGGAATCTATGCGCGGCCACCTCGTCACGCACACTAGACGATCACGATTCATCGACAATCGCGCGTTTAAGGGGACGAATGCCGACTCGGACGCATTGACGGAGAACCCTAACGACGATTTGCATCAACGCTGGCTGGACTGGCGACACAAGGAAGAGCGCAAACGAATTGGTTTGGCAGCCTGGATTTCCGATTGTGCATTTGCCAGTAATTTCAATATGCTTCCGATGATGTCAGTCAGTGAGTTGCAATGTCCCTTACCGTGCGACGAAGCTTTCTGGGATGCGCCGACGGAAGTGGCATGGAAAGCAAAGTTTTTGGCATCACGACTACCTCCCGAACCACTATCCATACAACAATCAATCAATAATCTCCTAGATGGAAAGACGGTCCATGTGAACGCATGGGGTCGCTGCATTCTTTTGCTGTGTCTTTATCGCGTGACGTGGCAGGAGTCCCACTATCAAAACGACAACAAGAATGCTAGACGAGATCAGATATGTCGAGCGTTCGATCTCGTTATTTCACCAGTCACGAAAACACCAATGTGTCGACAAGGCGGACTGCTTTATCACTTACTGCAGCTGGAGCTACATGCGCCAATGATGAACCTGCATTCGCTCGCAGGTCGAAGGACACTGATTGAGGGCGATATTGCTGTTCAACAAGTTCAGACGTGGGCGTCGCGAAATAATTTTAGTGCTCGCAAAGCACTATATCACGCGGCATGGTTGTATAATACCCTGGTAAACACACCGCTCAACAGTACTGATGAGCCCATCGCTGCGTTCAACAGTGCTCTCGTCATTTGGGCATACGTCAAATTCATACCTCAAGTCACGAATTCCTCCTCAAAGGACTTTCTCATCAGTGTTCACATGCCGCCAGATCGTGACTTTTTGCAATCTGGTGGCAGAGTCATCGTGCAAGGTATCGGAAATGCGAAGGACAAATTGGCACAAGTGCTCAATCTTTTCGCGGACTGTCTCGAAAATATGCCGGTATGGCTCATCAGTCATTCTTATGCACAAATATTGAGGCAATTTGCGTCTACGGAGCTCGAAATGAATGGTGGCCAGAACCACTAACATGCAAAACAAACACTCGTGAGTTCGATTCGTAGAATTAATATCGTAAATTAATCATCGTAGAAATTAAAAGGAAATTTTGGAATAAACCCGTCGAATGGTTGTAGCCACTTACGACTCTAGAGTTTCGCTGCGCCTCGATACATGGTCTAGTATAAATATCTGGAATTCCAGACTCTTTTTTGTCATCAACACAAGTCGAGAATGATGAGTGACCTTCAAGACTCCATCGATTCCTCAGCTGAGGCGCCTTCTCAGCAAATCCAGGCCGCGAATCAGATTGTGCAGGAGTTTGAGGGCCAGTCCAAGACCGACTACACGCTTTTCTTTCAAGATCTACTCGATATACCCGGCATCATGATGGGTACCGTGTACACTGCTCTCGATTCGCATATTTTGCAGATCGATACAGACGATCTAGCTGGTTTGAAGCTGAAGGATTTCCTTAGAACGTTCTCGGCTGCTTGGATCATAGTCACGATCAAGACACGGCGGGACGTGGCACAGAAAGCACTGCAGGAAGCTGATGCTCGTGAAGAGTTTCTCGACCTCATGGTGTGGCACATGTTGTCCATGGTCCTGCAGAAGACTGCAGGCACCACTCAAGAGCACTGTTTGATATTCTTGAGTGCATTTCTCGCAGGACCCATCAGCTGCAGGTCTATACACCCTTTCGTATATCCCTACCACATGGAAGCTGAATTCTGCGATGTGCCGCGCCTAGAGGGTCTCGTCAAATTCAGGATGCGTCCAGCTACAACAGTCGTTCTGGATACTGTGATAGAACGAGCACAGGCACTTATTGTTGCGAAATTGGAGATGTACGGGTCTGGCTGGTGGACTATCCTCAATTTCACCCAAACGGACGAGAGCTCCCGTCCTTGTGTTTGTATTTATATTGGCTTGGAGACCATGCCACCTGAGTCAGAGATCGTAGCCTTGAGTAGAGCTCTCAATGAGGACGTGCAGTCTTCTCAGCGAGTCGGTGTTGTTGTCAAGGTGGACCCGATTATGTTCTCGAGCACTGTACAAGATCTCCGAGAGAGAGCACGGGAGCTCTCGCTGAAGAAGCGACAGTACGAGCGACTGTTACTGCATACATGCCATGGACTTGAAGACTTCAAGACAACGAGACCGGGCGCTAGCATTTCGATGGCTGCAGAGACGAATGCTGGGACATTGTGTCTCTTCTTGAAGGACGCTGATGAAGGAACATTTGGTTTGACGTGTGGGCACGTTTTATCTGCTGAGCTCAATGACGATGTCATCTATTCACCCTCAGTATCTGACCGTAGTGGTATGCTGTTCTGGCAGTCCCAGGGAGCAGCTCAGTTCGTCGGGAAACCGATTCCCTCACCGGAACAGACCATGTTAGGTCAATACGAAGCATCCGTGTTGACCACGAGCGATGGACGACATCGTGATTGGGGTCTCTTTGGTATGTGCCAAAAAACATCGGCCGTCCATCGTGCAACTACTAATAAGATCAAATTTGTGCTAGAAGACATTTGCCTACTGCCGCTGGATTGGCCCATGTTCCAGGGCGAGGTTACAATTTCGAGCATTTTGAGTCATGAAAAATTATTACCAGGTCAAACCTTGCTCAAAATAGGCTCCGTCACCAACAAGACACGCGGAGTCCTGAATCAGTATCCTGCGTATATATGGTCTGGCCTTGAAGACAAAGAGAAGACTTTCACAACGCACATCTTGGTTGGAGATAGCGATGTCGCATTGTTTGGAGATAGCGATATCGCCGCGAAAGGCGACTCAGGTAGTGTCGTTGTCAGACCAGCATCAGATGGACAGACGCTGCAAGCTGTCGGCATGGTCTTTGGCATGAATCAGTCTGGAAATATCGCACTGATCTCGACATTCGATGAATTTTGGCATGACATGGAGCTGGCGACAGGTCTCTGTCTATCTCTTTCAACATAGCTATAATAGCCTACAGCTTTGAATCAACAGCTACTTCCTGATTGTGACTGCTACACGACTCTTACTATAGTCACAAACCACCAATTCCCGTGTCTTCTGCACGAAATTGACACGTTACCCGACGAATGAAAATGAAATTACACATAAAATTACACGGCTTGAATTTGCACGAATGCACACAACTTTTAAGTTCTGCACAAATCGAATGGCATTATTTGAACACCTACTTTCGAAAATATCATATACGTTCTTGCACAAATTATACGGGAAAGAGGCACACGAGTAGTGGGACTCTTGTGAAGAGCGACACCTGATTTCAACGATAGACTTTGTCACAAGCAAAAGTTATGCCACAGAAATACTGGATCACTGTCCCGGGCAGTCAATGGACGGCGAAGGAGACTGAGATGCTTAACGTCGAAAATGTGGTGAGACCGTGGCAGGAACTGCTGCGACCGCAGTTTTCACAACCTGTGTCCGAGGATCCGATACTTGCTAGCCTTCTAGAACCAATCACCATCGATGCTCGTAAAATGGACGATGAATTTCTTTCTCGGCTTTATGACGGCACTGGTAATGTATCTCGACTGGCCCAATTTTGCGAACGAGTGGTCGACCTTATCAGCGTCAAGGTATCGCCAGAAGATGATGCTCTGATGAATGATTCTCCAAGTCCCGCAGACGTGGTGCACAAGCGGATCAAGCTTGATCGATCTATAAAAGACGATCGGCCAAGTACGGATCAGTCAGATGCTTCGATACCGAGGTCGAGCAGTGCGAACTCGGTCGGCTCAGTCGATTCAGCTCTGCAGGCCACATTGGAATCTGATACGGAGCACGCCATGTACAGCCTTCTCGACTACGTCGTGCAAGGTATACGGTCTGCCAGAAGCAATAAGTCGTTCGTTCTGAGCCTGGCTCGAAAGCATCTCGCGCTCAGTATCAAGCTGAGTAAACAGCATCCTGGGTGTAGAGTGATCAACGACGGCTCGGTAGTCGTACGTAAGTCGAAAAATCCGGTGATCAACATTGAATGCAAGAGTCGAGAGGGCAATACTGGTTGTGAAGTATACGAGAAACTATTCGCACAAGAATATGCTGATGTCCTGGCTATGATGCTGAATCGGGATAAAACGATGCTGAGACACAGCAATCGTAGTGATGCTTTTCGCGTAATCTACTCGCTCTCAGCTCATCACCGTCGAGTATATCTGACCAGGGTGGAATTCCCCAGCAAATACTTGCAAGCTATTGAGAGCGGAACCTTACAATCAGAAGCAGTAGTTGTCGAGCGGAGTGAGTCAAGTTATAGATTGGACATTGCTGCCGAACTTCGCGAGCTCGTGACCATCATCTACTCTCTTTTCCTACAGATCGAACATGACGTTGACACGGCAGCACTCGCATAAAAGATTGGCGAGTTCGAGAGGTTGTTGACAGGGTATGGACATAGCACATTTACTATATGTATTAGAATAAATACTCTAAGATCTCCTAGTTTCTCGTATATGTCCGTCGTGGGTGCACGTTTGCATTCGTGCAAAATGCGTCCATCTTGCGGAATGAAGCTCAAGCCCGCCTCAACACAAAAGTCAATGCCGGTTCGTGAAGTCATACTCGTCTGAGCAAGCCGCCGCTTGCTGTAATAGACTCTGACGTCAAGAGCTAAACAGATTTAGCGTTGCTGATCATCAATAACAAGCTGATCTCATTTTCCACAGATACCAACGACAATCTACGAACCTCGATCAGAAACTAGCGATATGTATACGCGTTCAAACAGGGTATTGTGGATGTGGCTTAAGAACGATACTTTGTCAGAGATTGCCACAGCACGGAAAAATCGGAAGGACCTGTATCAATACTTGGATATAGCATTATCTATCCTGTTCTGGGACGGGCCTCAAATGTTGCTTGAGTTGTGGACGAATTCATTTTGGGTACCGAGGCCGCTTGCCATCCAGTCGGTGTAAACAGGAGCTCTGCCTCTTCATAAAGCGCTTCGGGCAGGATGAACCCACCCTTGACAGTTGAGTTCATATTATTATCTGACAGGACACAACTCGGGGCTTCGCCCGCTCTTTCGTGTGCACTGTGCACAAAGCAGCGTTCCTGGAAATTTTGAAAGACCAGTCCATGCGCCAACGGACTCGATGCTTTGCCGAAGCAAAGGATCGAGCCGCTCGCAGCGGCGCGACTGATACCGTCCATCTCTTCTCTGGCATTTGCCTCATTGACCTTTTTGGTTGATATCTGCCATGGTAGGCTGCTTTGACATATGCGTGAGAAAGATACCAACGATTTCGGCCAAACGATTGCTGTACCATACAATGAATGCCGCATGGCTCGCTGGACTCACAAAATTGCCCTAGCACTGGATCCTGCTCTCGCGCAGGACGTCTTACCGTGCAAGAAAGCAATACAAATTGTCTGTAGTGTTCCAGACACTACTTGGCCGATTCTTCTAAGTTCGTGTCAACGTGTTATTTCGAAGCTGGCCAATTTGTGTGGTTTCGTGTACATTCGTTGATATCTATTGTACACACTCATTTCTGCTGCACGAATCCAGCAACTTGTATGCAATGATGCAGATTCATGCCGTGCGAATTGCTATGCTTCAGTTTGGATTTCTGTGCGCTTTTGCGAATGTGTCGTCGTCTCCTCGTGCGTCTTCAACCTAGTGAATGGTGCCATATGCAAGCAATTCTCTCCTGTACGATTGTTTCTTGATACCTTCAGTATTCGCTATAAACAATTTTATCCGATTCAGTGACTTCCAAAATTCTTGCGAGTGCTTCATCACTTTGTTGATGATCAATCAATCTGATTCAGACGCGCAAGATTGCACTCAGAATCTGCAAGACAAATCAACAAATATTTGAGAATGTGCTCTTGTCAAGTGGTCGATACATTCCAGCGAGCTCTTTGCAGATGTGTCCTCCGGTATCTTGTCATTGATCAAGAGAAAGACTTTGATCTCACACATCTTGGTGCAGAGAGTGGAATCGTTGCTAGTGGTGACTCGAAATGTTCGTTCGAGTCCTTACTACGCTCGGTTGCACCTCAAAGCCAAAAGTAGCCAGAAAATCGGGGTCAGATTGCTTTACAGGTAACCGGAAAGGTAAAGCAGCCTTTACTTCGGGTTATACTGCAATTGCACATCATAATCGGGATGGTATACAAGCCTCTACGTTGTCTTGATTGTTGCGAATTCGGGGTCTCGGTCATGACCATATCAACGACGCGTCCTACAATTCTGAAATTCATCGAAGTTCTGTCTGCTCCCGTGGAGGGACTTACTGAATTCGAAGGGCCGGGGACGAGCATAAGCGCACGAAAATCTTGACCTTTTGTTGAAAATAATGATATCGTCCGAGCACAGCAATTACAGGCAACCATATCAAGCTTGAAGTTCTGGCTCTAGATCGTGGACTGACACTGCCACATCGGTATGGAAACATGACAGAACTGTGTGACGAACTAGAATACCTGGACGCAGTACTCGTCAAAGTCGACCTTGCCAGGTTTCAGAGCAAGGACGCCACGACGGTCAGGTACTACAATCCGCCATACGCTTAACGCTCTGCAGAATTCAGCCAAGAGATTCAAGTTTCCACCAGTGTATCGCGAGTGGTGTCGTTGTCAGTCCAGCATCAAATTAAGGAACGCTGAAACGACTAATTTGAGCAGATTCAATCAGACTAATCGGTGTTTCAGAAATCATTGAGGAGCGTAGGTCACGACGCAACAGTATCCCACGATTGCAAACCCACTGAACGCGCACAAACGTGTCTGTTTTATCACCAACTTGAGATAAGGTGTAATGCATCATCTGACATGTGGTCCATACTAGCGGTTTAAGCCGCACTAGTCCTCGTGCACAGTGGCACATGAAAACAAGACAACGAAATCGCAACAACGTATTAGGATGATGTTCAGAGGATCCGGATCTAGAAGCGATTTCGCCCTCTTCTTCATCCTCATTCACCATCAACAATCATGCCTTCATCACGCCTGATCTTCCGCGACGACTCGGGCAGCAGTTTCCCGGTGTCGCCGTCTCGTCGTGTTTGCAGCATTAGAATGTACCCGTCTGGGGTTTCGCTGCTTCACACGAGATGGCACCCGGGCAACTGGATGCATCCCGTGTCGGATGCGGCACTCCGCTTGTTCCCTCGCGAGAGGCCGATTCATACCGCAGGCACTTCGAGGTGTACGTCTTACACTCTACCAGCTTCCTGCTATAAGATCTCTCTCGCTTCATATTCAGCAGCTGACTTAATAGCGAGTCCTCACCACCACGCCTACCCCAAGGATCCAGCCGTTCGAAATCAGATTGCCGCCCCGAGTAGCGCGCGTGAGACCAGAGCCCATTGTAATTGACTGAACCTTGCCTGAGCCGGAGCCCACCGAAACCAACGACACCGCTCCTACCACAGCCTCTGACGCAGCTCCTACCGCAACCCCTGACACGGCTCCTACCGCGACCAGCGACACGGATTTGAGCGACACGGATTCGCGCAGCACGGATTCTAGCGAACTCAGCGACACCAGTGAGGCGGCTCTCGGCGAAATCAGCAAAGCGGCTTCTACCTCATCCGGGTTAACGGAAAGTGACAGATCGGGTTGGACCCAGCCTTTGGATTGCAGGTTGCAGGCTCCTATCACGGCCGGAATAATGAGCGTGAGACCAGAGCCCGACTTCATCGAAAATACCACTTTGCCGGAGCCGGAGCCCACCGAAAAACACACGGAATTATAGCAATTCGCACGGCTTGAATCTGCACAAATGCACACAACTTACCGGCTCAACTTCGTCTGCTGCGTAGATACTTCTGCGCTGTCGCGTTTGACATGCACGCATTGTACAGCGACAAATGCACACGAACATACACAAATTTGAACGGTTTGAACAGCTTTCAGAAGGAACAAACACAAATTGACACGAATTCGCACGAATTTGCACATATCTATACCAATCCACACAAACCTACACAAACCTACACGACTTTACACAACTTTACACGACTTTACACGACTTTACACGAATCTACACGACTTTACACGAATCTACACGAATCCACACGAAACCACACGAATTGTACAGCGATCTCTATACATGATTTCATGTGAATTAACATGACTTCGCAAGAATTCGTGTCAATTCCTGTGATTTTGTGTTGAATGACTTCTGGATCAAACTGTGCATTGTTATAGATGAGATATTCACGAGTGATCTTTAAGTGATCCTGAATACATGTATATTCTACACAACTGGAGCTTTTCCGGGACAAACATTACGATTCTGCTACTGAGCTGGCGGAAGAAAAACCCTTCTGTATAAGTTTCGCTCCACCATTGCTCTCTACGTGGAAAAGGCTTGCATGATATACATCGATTGTTAGTCGCTTGGCAGTGAAACGGTTGACTTTGGGATATGATTATAACATGCTAGCCAACTATGGAGTATGCGTAGTTTGAACATTGCCAAGTGTTGTCCTGTACCACATGGAAAGATGATATCAATAGGGCTCATGCTAATCGTGTATCTTGTTTCTTATATCTTGTCTTTAACTCGTGATATGCTCAGGCCTTAGAAGCTGCTGGTATGTATGGCAGGACGACCCAATTCTCGTTCCCCGCGGAAATGTTGAGATGGTTGAGGCCACCAAAGACCTCGACAGATCGATCTTTTGGATGATGATGCAAGAAAATCCCGGAACCTTGTGTGTCACCGCTGGCTACCTCAAACACCAGTCGGCCACCTTTTTCGACGACGACATTTGTCGGCCACATTTCGACGTCAACGGTATATAGAGTACCAACTTTGACTTCCTCCACATCTGCTTTGTAGTAGCGACGTCTGGGCATATATGGTATTTCGGGCTCGTATGGCGTCTCGGGGTCTAGCTTTCGTAGCGAACATCGCAGCCAGCCTTTCGTGAGTGGCACATTGTCCCCTGCCGTGCCAGTGTAGTAAATTTCCTTGCCATCAGGTCCAATGTTTCGTAGCGTGAGGAATAAATCGATATCGGAGGGTACATTGCCATCTTTTTGTGAGCAAGACACAGTCAGTCGTGCGGTGGGATGACCAGTGAACTCGGTATCATGCTCAAACGGAGCCGTAGTGAAAGAAACGAGACCATCGATCTTTTGAGTATCTGGTTCCTTGGCAGTAGGATCTCCTTTCTTGGTGTTGTCTGGTGCAGTCCAGCTGAGGGTCGCAGATTGCGTCGGCGTTTGACGACTGAGAGAGTTGTCAGCTTGAATGTGCCACTTCTGATACTCGGTCCGCGCGAGAGGCCATTCTTGCTCGTCACGGTTCTCAAATTCCAATTCCCGCTGCCACTTATTGAATCCTTTATCGCCCTTGCGGATCACCATAGATACCGGTGGTTGCTTGCCCGACTTCCAGCCGTCTTTGTCTTCGTCCTTTAGGAAAGCGTCGAGGAATGACTTTTGCAGCTTCACACCATGGGGCAGATAGAACGGCAAATCATGTCTGCCAGTTATGAAACGAATCCACTTGTTCTTTGATCCGGCGCCTAGATAGCCCATCACGTTTCCACGCAAGTGTAACAAGATGCCACCCCAGTTGGCGACAGATAATAAGGGTACTTCGATGTCAGCAAGATTGAACTCCTTGCTGTCATAGTAAGGTTCATCTCGGAATTTGTTTGTCAACGTATCAATCATCTGATCTTGTCTGCTTGCCAACCTCTTTTCATCGCTCAAATCACCATCAATCGTGTCAGGCCCCCAATTGCGAGCTGCACGGCCAGGCAATCCGTACTGATTAGATACGACTTGTCGTTCCCACCAGAACTTGATGAAGGCGTCTGAGAGAATACCACCGTGTCTGACTCGATCGCGATAGTAGTCCGACATGCCTTCCCAAGGTATGATACAAGCGAGGCCTTTCGGTTTGCGAGCTGCGACACGCCATTGTGTACCGGCAAAGTACGAGATGCCAAGCAAACCGATTTTTCCATTACACCAATCCTGCTCACTCGCCCATTCTATCAAGTCGAAGAAACAATCACCAGTCTCGCGGCTCATGGTATCGAGTTTGCCGGGAGACTGTCCAGCTCCACGTTCATCGGCACGTACAATGGAATATCCTTGTGCGCACCAGTAGCTGGGATTTGGCACCTCCCAGGCACAATGCGGACCTCTCTGCTCCTCGGGCAAGTCGACATATACCTTTGGAAAGAACTTTCCGTAGGGTATGTCCTTTCCATACGGACCATATGTAGCTAAACTCGGCCAAGGACCCTTCCCATGTGGCACATAGACGTTGACTCGGATGATTCCCCCAGCTTTTAGCGGACACGAGACATTGATGCGAGCGGTGTAATGCTCAGTCTCCTCCCTTGTCTCGATATTATCGTACTTGACTGACATGTCGCCCATCGCGCCGTGCCGTAGCGTGCTGTACTGTACCTGAATGTAGGTCAATGAATCTTTGCCAGATGTATTGTAGAAATTAGTGCCGGCTCCATAATCCAACTTTTTGCGAGAATGGATGCTGCGGTCCTCGGTGTGGGGGTGGGGTCAAACGCATTCAGCCTGTGCGTGGGCTCGAAGTCAGACTGATGCATATGTAGCACTGTTTCGTCCTCGCGATGTTCGTAAGGTTGATGATGCAGAGCAGTAGAAGTTTCCGTGTTATCTGGACTCCATACAGCTCGTGTGTCTTGCCGATAAATGTCTATATAAGAGCCCACACTTGTCGTCGGTTTCAAGCTAATTTGTGCAGATGCGATTGCAACTCCGCAAAGCTGAGGAACGTGGAGCCGGTATAGCTCAAGCCTAGATATTACAGGGCGCCGGCAAGTGATGTCTTGTAGACCTTGAGCTCGAGGTTGCTGAGACAACAAGCCAAGTGAGTACGTAGCAGAGTGCTCATTCGATGGTTGATTACAGCAGTTGATCATTGATTCAGTGCGACACTATGACTATAGCACACGCAATGATGATTTGTCGAAGATCATATTGAGAATTGACGACTGCTTGCAACCTTCAGCGAGGGGACGCATCGTGACCTCGCATGGCACCAGAGAATGTATCGAGTACAGATGACTTGCAAATTTCCATAAGCGTAGTCCAACTATGCTCACTTGATTTTGTTTCGGTCGCACTTGTACGTTGTGATCGTCGTTGTGAATTATATGACTTTGAAGAAGTGCAGACTGCGCGCTGCTACGGGAAATTCGTCCCGAGGCCAGAGCAACACTACGCTTGTGTCTGGGATTCCAGAGTTATCGTTCCTGGAACAATCGACCAAAGGTAACAGTAAAAATAGAGTCCGGACTTATACAGCCGCTTCAGATTATGTTTATGGTCTCGAGATTAATTCATCTGAAGCACTAACTTCGCCGATTGTTTAATTATCAATGTTCAAAATCGCAACTAGAGCCGACATCGCCAAGTATTTTCCATTTTACCATTCTCAAACTGTTCACCTCGAGACGTAAAGATGAGGATTGAGTACCCTGAATCGATCGGCATCAATCTGGGGCCTGCGATTGGTGTGTTGCTGCGAAGGTCTGACTCATCGACTTCATCTTTCGTACTAGCCAGACTCTGAGTTGCTTCGCGTGTCTCCGAGCGCACTCCGTGGCACCTCTTCTGAGGAGGAGAGTTTCATGAGAGCAACTTATCAAATGATGTTGCGCGTGGCGAAAGACGAGAGAGTGAGAATATGATGCACACTGGAGGGCAAGACGCGTATGTGCGCTCGTAGACCGATATCGAGGCCACGCGGGCGTAGGAAGCACAGCGTCTTTACGCAGGTGCCACCTTCTAATGTTCAACAGGGGGTCGAAGTTTGACTCACCCAGGCGGCGGCTGAGAAAGGATGAGAAGAAGCTGGCAAGTAACACAACACATTTGCTTGAGCTACACAAATTTGATACCGACAACAATACAAGGACTTGAAGATGTCGATAAAATCGTCACGACTTTGCACATCTGCACGAATACCGCAAGGCATTTTCACTGTACTTGGCATGAATCTGGCACGAATTTCGATGCCTTGGGAAGCTGGCGCGAACTCACACAAACAGCCTTGCAGACAAGTATAATGACCTCCCTGAATAGCAGGTAGGTGAAGCGGACGAGAATTTTGTTGAGCAAAGTATGACGAGAACAGAGCCCTTACAACGACACGGCAAATCCTACTCCCACCTCTACCCGCTTTCTCAAATCGGGCCCAAGGTTCAATCCACGGGCTCGTTGCTACACTACTCCATGGTTGATCTCAGTAGCGTATCATGGCTTGATTCAAAGTTAGGTTGAAGCTGTCATGGATGGTATAGGGGATTTTAATGAACTGCGTGGGTTAGGGTTTGCCTAGTTAGACATCTTTGGCGCGCACCCGAGTTTGCAATGCATTCCGGACACCCCTGAGGCAAGGCGGGTCAAAAAGATTGCTCGAGACAAAAGAGCCGCGGAGATCAAGCGAGAAGGCCGACTGTGGGACAGATGCGACTCGTGCGACAAAAACCACAAGGATTGTTTTATTTTGTTTGTTATGAAGAGGCGACAAAGACACTTTAATTGTTGGAAGTACCAACGGCGCCTAGACATGGGCACCGTCCACCGGGAGACACCAGATCCCGGTCATTGGCACCGGACCGGCCGGGGACCGGGCCGGGATTCACCTGCACTGGGATTGCACCGGGATTCACCGGATCCCGGTCATTCCCCGGTCATCTCTATAGTGCACATCTCACAAGTATGGCAATACACTGGTTTGGGCATGTAATACAAGTATAATGTCATATTAATGTAGTGTAACAGTAATCTGATGTATTAAGAGCCAGATCTAAAGCTGTACCGTGCAAATCTGGGTAGATTTGAGCCAGCTACACGTCGTGCCAATTCGTGTGGATTCGAGCAAATTCAAGCCAGCTACAAAGTCGTGCAAATTCGTGCAAATTCGTGCCAGCTCATCTTTGTGCAAATCCGTGCCAATTCGTGCAAATCCGTGCCAATTTGTGCAAATCCGTGCCAATTCGTGCAAATCCGTGCCAATTCGTGCAAATCCGTGCCAATTCGTGCAAATCCGTGCCAATTCGTGCAAATCCGTGCCAATTTGTGCGAATTTAAGCTGGCTTCAAAGTCGTGCGAATTCGTGCAAATCCATGTGGTTTTGTGCAAATTCGTGTGAAGTTGAGCCAGCTTCAAAGTCCCCAAGACTCACTCGGGTTAGGGTTAGGGTTAGGGTTAGGGTTAGGGTTAGGGTTAGGGTTAGGGTTAGGGTTAGGGTTAGGGTTAGGGT